>JANHGN010020523.1:13211-29252 GCA_024605025.1 Megaceryle maxima | reverse complement strand
GGCTGCAGGCACTTCCTGGCTGCTCATGTCCAGCTTCTCGTCCACCAGCACCCCAAGTCCTTTTCTGCAGGGCTGCTCTCTGTCGCCTCCTCCCCCAGCCTGTATTGATAGTGGGGATTGTTCCAGCCCAGGTGCAGGACCCTGCACTGCTCCTGTTGAACCTCATGATCTTGACATGGACTAGTAATGTACAGTGAGTGTAGACTGAAAATGAAAAAAGTTACAATTTGGTCATACTATCGGGAAAGTCCTTCAGATTGAGCTGTAGTATAATCAATGCTTAATCTAGCTTGGAACAGTGAGTTTAGCCACAGTTAGTTAAGAAAAGACTTGAGAATAAAGCAGCTATTGCAAATGCTGGTTGAATGGGAACTAAAAGCATGGAGAAATCAGGTGTTTGAGGCACATTCATAAAGCAGTTTTGCATGTGATTTCTAATCAGAGACTGAAAAGCCTTTGAAAAGCTAGGAGAAGGCAGAGCCTTGTTACTGTCTTCCAGATCTTCATGTATGCTGCTGTATTGAGGGGATGCTAACCATGAAAACAGAGCCTTGCAAAAGAAAGCAATTTTATTTACACAACAGCCATCTCACTGTCAGATGCTGTCTACAAAATGTTCTCTGTATATATATTTTAGTGATATTACAGAAGTATGGCATAGCTTAAATTAAGTTTTACAATCATTAAAGCTCTAAATTATCATAGCTGTGTTTCTTGGTGGATATCACAGATATTCCCCAGTCTCTTCTGTGATTAAGCAAGCCTGCTGCTGAATTTCTTGTATGCAGAAACCTAGTTGTGCTCCAGCCTACTGCCTAGTTGTACTCAGACATACTAGTTGTGTTCTCTGAACTGTTCACATACACACAAGCCATTGCAGGAAGTGGCAGAGGGAAAGTATGAGGCAGCAGTCACTGGAGATGATGGTGTTAATAACTTTGATATATTTTTTTGAGTAATAACTTGTTGTTTTGCTTAGTTACTGATTCTCTTTACTGACTGTTACAGATATTGTACCATGCTTCTAGCAAGGACAGACACAAGAGAGAAGTATTACATGTTTATTCATAAATTCAGGGTAAGCTAATATTAAGTTAGTCTTTGCTTGTGCAACTTGAGAAAATACTGCAATATTTCTCCTCTTGTGCTAAGTTAGGAGAGGACAATAAATTGGTTTAGGATCTGAGCAGTGTGTGCAGCATTATGTTTAACATCCTTACTGATTATTAGTTTATAGACAGATAACAGATATGCCAGATGTCACCATATGTCTCTGGGTAAGATTCCTGGCAAAGGTTATGTTGTCACTAATACTAATAGCCAGTGTTCTTAGAGCAGTACTTTGTATGTCAAGGATCTGAATCTAAATGGAAGGGTTAAAGTCCATGGAACTAAAATTTGATTGCAGACCAAAATTTTGGAGAGGCTGATTGTGATTTATTGCTAAATTGATAGAGGGGAGAGTATAGGTACAGAAAGAATAGGAGGAGTAATATTATCCCTTTATTTTATTATCTTTTTCTTTTATTCTTTCTTCCTTCCTTTTTTTTTTTTTTTCTTTCCCTCTTTTCTCACTTTACAAATAGGTCATTGTTTTTAAAGACAAGTACAGTGGATAGCAGTGTCCTGATCCGCTTGAGCTTATCCCCTCTGTACTCAATGGGACATATCTGTTAGAGAAGTGGGCTGCATTTTATCCCAGGAAGGGTGGATAGATTCATTACTGTGCTACGTATAGAACAGAATTTAGGAGGTCAGGGAAAGGAGTTAGGAATTGAAAGCATGCTGAAGAGTTCTTGATCCTGGCCTTGGCCACTTTCTTGGAAATGAAATGGGAAGGTGTTTATGTCAGGAAAATTATTTGTTAGAATTGCAAAGAGAACAGCTGAGAAGCTGTTAAGAATCTTGAGAAAGTTAGAACAAATGAAGATTAATTTAAAGAAGTGTGTGTATCTCTGCCTGCACATTTCATGAGTCTTGTCTCCACCACTCTTGTCCACAGTAAGGATGGTCTAGAAAGGCAACGTACTCTGTTCCAAGTGTCCTTAGTAGTTTAAGGGAGAAATGACAGATGTTTCTGACATAGTTGCAAAAGTAAAGCAGTTGTCAGGGGAGGAAGGAAAGAAGGCAATTCTGAAAATAAAATGAATATAAATAATGTAAAAAAGATTTGAGCACTATTGGAGTTCTCCAAAGAAGATTCAGAAGAGAAATATTTTAAGAAAATGCAAAATAATTTCAGTGTGTACTATCTCTACCCTTTCTTCACTGCTTTTAGTAGTGTCAGTAAGACAACTCATAAAATCTTTTTGTCTGTAAGCAGAGATAAACCTTAACCCATCGTACAGGAGTCTTGCAAGGAGTGTTGCTAGGAGTGAAATTTAAAAAAATGTCCTTAGGGATGACACCGTCAAGTATTTATGCAGGGAGCTGTCACCTATCCACTGAGTGATGGTACTTTCCCTCTAGGAACCAGTACCCATGGAGAAAGCAGAAATGAGGGTACTGACCTCCCACATACCTTGGCAGTCTGTTGGTTGTTGGTAAGCAAGTCTGCTGTAAGTGCACTGGTCCAGTGACCTGCGAGGCTGTTGTTCATGTATCTGTTCCTGCCCATCCGTATCACTCTTGTTCTCATGGTCCTGCAGTTTATGGATCTTTGCCCAGGATGGGACAGTATTCATGCACATCTGAGTGGCATGGGAACTAGACAAGAAAAAGAGTATTTATTTAATCTCCTGCAAGTCAGCTGACTCGTACAGAGATCAACCTACCTATCTACTCAAAAAAAAAAAAAAAAAAGAAAACTAGACTTTTTAGTTGGGCAGCAATGTACTTGATAGCAAGGATAGGAAAATGTGTTTAGTTGGGTTAAGTACTCGTTCTCTTTCTTGCCATTCACTTATGATCACCATTGTTCACGTGACTTGTGACAAAGGGCTTTTTGTGGTGCTTATTCCTAAACCAAATCAGAAGTTCATTAAGCTATGTGTGAGGCAGAAGTTCATTAAGCTATGTGTGAGGCATGCTGTGAGCTACACACACCAATATTTCTAATTTTCCAAGTTCTACTATAGCAAATCCCCTGAAACCCCAACCAGAGAAGTAAGTCTGTGGTGCATTCCTTGGTAATTGACCGAGTGCTATTCAGATGTCGGGGACAAGATGTTTGACTAAATGTACGTATGATCCGATCCATACGGGTTATTCTTTTTTTTTTTTTTTTTTTTTTTTTTTTACCTGTATGGATATTGCTTTGTGCATGTCTTCTCTGGAAGTGAAGTGTTCTGCCCAGATAAGAGATAGGAAATACATGTAGAAACACGACTTCTGTGCTCTTGAAAAGCTGCTTTGGGGACAGAACTGAACTGTATTAAATGTAGTCAGTTACAGAAACATTAAGGCACATCTCACACTGTTCAAACAAATGAACAAACAAACCCCCAAAGAAACCCCCCCAAAAGAAACCCAAAACATGCCACAACGAAACACCTCTCTTCTGGTGGGTTCCTGTGAAATGATGTTAGCCATAATGTAAACAAGGTTCCAGCACTCATGACCTCCTTGTAGGTACTGGAGGTGCTGCTATTAGCTGCACCCAAAGCTGTATCTTCCAAGGGCTGAGCAAGTCATGTTCTCTCAGCCACTCATCTCAGCCCCCTGGCAATTTGATGGCCCTCCACTTATATCACTGCAGCTTAATGATGTCTTGCCTATTATCACAGGGCCCAAAGTAGACACAGTTCTCTAACAAGACACAGTGGTCTACGAAGCACTATGTTAAGGGGAATACTTCCTTCCCTTGACCTCCTGGCCATGATTCTGTTAATACAGGCCAGGATGCTTTTGATCCCTCAGTTCTGTAAACATCTTCCCAGGGAACCATTTTGGCACTACGCTTTGGCAGGACTCACGTCAGTGAAGTATACACTGAAAGGGCTGCGGCCGTAGCAATTATTTGCTTCACTGAAAAGAAATGCCATCTCCTGGCTAACGTTATGTAACTCATAAGAAAAATTCTAAATAAATCAATTAATCAATCAATCAATCAGTAACACTTGCTCTTCATTGAAGTGGGACTGGGAACTTCTAGATAGGAACATCCAATACTGTTTCACAGCAGTCGACTCCTCTCTATTTGTTACTTCCATAATGCATTTTGATATCATGACAAGCAGCAATTGTAATCAGGCTGGCACGAGAGGGAAAAGGCAGTCTACCTGATCAGAGACTTTATGTCCATCTGTTACTTCCCTCATGTCTCTGGAAAGAGTTTGTTTCCCTGACAACATCTGATTCTTTGGGCACCTTTGAGGAGTCCCGAGTACTGCTGAAGGCCATCTATTTTTATGCCCCTTTTGGAAACGTTAGTTTCATGTTAGCTCCTTGGAAGAGTTGTGCCTATTCCTTAGCAGAGAGGCAGCCTAGGAACAGCTAGCACTTTCCATGGGTTCTGGTAGGCATTCAGATGTTGTGTCAGCTCCTTTGTCCAGAAGAATTACTGCTGGTAAAACAAAAACACCAGGTGTCCTAGTGTGATACTTGTGCTCCTTTGCAGCAAAAATTATCTGTGTGGATGTTTGCTTGGAAGAACTGTAGAACTCGTAGCTATGTGGTTGGAGACCTCTTCACAGTGCACTAATAAGTACCTTGTGAAAATAATGGACTTTTCATAAGAATTTCTGCTGCCTCCACTGTTAAAACTTTCTGTAGATAAGGGGAAAGACTTGGAGGAGTTTGTGAATTGATGGGTTTTACCTGTACATTATAATTCATTATGACATTGATGAGAATTTTTATGTGGCACGGAGGAAAAGTTATTTTCATAACAGAGAATATAAAATTGTATTTTCATATCATGGCAAGTCAGAGTAATGCTGTCATGACAGGAAGAGACAAGTGCAGCTGCTGCATTCAAACAAGAATGAACAGCAGTGTCTCCGTGCTACAGAGAATCATTTACTGGTGCTTTTTTTAAATACCATTTTTTAGAACAACAAATCAGAAATTTCAGGTATGAATACTTTATAGTCAGGACTTTAGGACAGCTCTTGTAGTCATCACACCTGTTTCCCATAAGCTTCTTACTCCACGGGCTGGACAGTGGCTTATCAAAATGCTATGCTTGAGTACATTTTTATAATTCTACCTTTCTGTGAATATACAGAACAGAGACAGACAGATGGTGTGTATGTGCACATACTATCAATATCTACATTCAAACACAGAGACAATGCAGAAAAAAACAACAAAAATTTATCCTTTCTCTTTCATGTCTGACCCTAACTGTCATGTACTTTATCTATTAGTTGTATTTCTGTAGTATTGATTAATTCTGATCATGCAGAAAGGTCCCTTCCAATGCAAACTATTAAAAAAAAAAAAAAGGACAGACATTTCACTGGACTGAACAAAGACTTTTTTCTCTTTCTTTCATTTCTCCTTTATATAGTCTTAAAATCAGTCTTTCAACTATTTTACTTAAGAAATTATTTAAATTTAGCATATTTATTTTTGGCTATGATTATAATTTAGGTTGTCCAGTCAGAACTAATAATCTTAGGAGAGATAATGTCTTACTGAACACCATGTTCTTTAAAAGAGATGTTTATGTTTCCCTCCTTGGACTTTCTTCACCTTTCCAGTCATCTAATTAAGTCAACATTTACTGAACATCAGCAATAATTTTTGTAATACCTAAATAATATATATTAATATATATTAACTTAATTTTGGTTTTATACCTGTTAACTTCCCTAAACAGATGAAGTACTGAATACGAGATATATTTGTGGAAATGTTCTGGCATGTAAATTAAAATATGAAATATTTACTTAATATTTGCTTTTAAAAAAAATGTTAGATTCTGAAACTTGTCAGCTCTTCCTGCCTATTTGTCTTTTTATAAAGAATTCTTCCAAAACGCCGATCTGTGTGCCCAAGAAAACTTTTACCGTATGTACTCTTATTCTTTGGGTGAGTTAAACCTACATGAATTACAAAACTTTGCAGCACAAAGTTATGTCCTAGCATGAAGGTTTAAAGCCAGAGGTTGTGTTGTAGCTGTAGCAGTCTGAAGATAAAAATTTCCCCAGGTTGCAGAAGAGCTAACGTTTTTATTAGGTTAATAGACAATACTTTTGAACAGAAGCATACCTACTTTTTCTTCAGAACCGTGAAGTGTTCTAATAAAATACATCACTGGCTCATAAAGAATCCCATTTTTTGTGTGACTGCTTTATTCTTTTATTTTGACTCCTGAGGAAAACCAAAAATAAATGCTTTCTCTAGTAGAAAGATGCTATTTTTGGAAACAGAAACACAAATCTTGGTTTTTAAAAGATCTAGTTTCTTTCTCTCCCTACCCTATACTTTTCTTAATTTAAATTGGGATTCAAACATTCATGGGTCAGAGTGGGATTGTGATCTAAGGATTCCAGTCTAGCATTGGCTTGCTTTGCAGAATACAAAAAGCATGCTTCATACTTTCAAACAAACAGCTTCTGGAAGCAATTACCTATCTTTGACAGTCCTCATTATTACGAAACTGTCATTTTTGTATTTGCTTCTCACATGTCAGATTCTGTTAACATGAAAAGTCTTAATGATCAGGTGGGGGCTATACAAGTAAGTGAAGTTTTATGGTTTGATTTGAGTGGTAGCTTGTGTGTGTATGTACCGATACCTTGTGCCGCGACCTGGCTTGCTTTTCAGCATGGCTAGGAAAGCCTGCTAGACCAAGCTAGGTGGACTGCCATTTTGCCATCAGATGTGTTGATTTAGGAAACTTTTTCTTGCTGTTAAACTCTAGTAACCTCCGTTTTCTGTTAGTAATGTTCCTGACATGCATAAGGTCTGAATGTGCATTAGGAAAGAGTGAGCCAATTTACATTTCCTGCAGAGCCTCATCTTTGAAAGTTTCTGTGAAATGTTGGGTGTCTCTGTTGAAAAACAAACACCCACCTCCCTCTTCCATCCCCTACCCTATAAAATCATTCTATGATGTTAACTTCATGTCAAATACTGCGCATCTTCATTATTTGATTTGGTTATATTGCAGAAATTCTAAAAATATACACTGTTCCTTGATTTTTTTCATACTATCGTTGATTTGTTGCACAGAATTGTTTAGCTTTTTGGCCAGGGAGCTTTTTTTTCATAAGATTACAGTATTTCTTTGTGAATGGTTAGAAAATACTGTATTTTCATAGCAAATCTCTAAACTAGACTGTTACCTATATCCCATGATTGAAGCCTTTCTGTCTGGGAAAACCGTATGTTTCCATCTGGAATAATTTGTGTAGGGTAGTCTTTGATCAAGTGACCTTTTTGTGATTTATATTTTTTTGCAATACTGGTAAAACTCTACAGAATTTAGTGCAAATATTTAACGTTAGAAATATCTTCTATTCATATTTTGAATGGTTCCTATATTATTGGGAATTAAATTATATGGATGGTGCTATTATAAGAAATTCAGGAAGTAATTAACACAGCGGCTGAATAAATCTTACATGACAAGCATCAGTATTTTCAGGTTATGTATTCTCTTCATTTCAGTTGTTTCAGTGACCAGTAGTTGCCTTAAACACAGTACTAATAAACAAAAAACTGTGTTTTAAGGAGATGAAGTGGAGCAATTGCTGAGGTGCTGCAAAAATCTGCCATTGCTAGGCTTCCAGTTTGTCACCATTTGACTCTACAAAGATTTTATTAAGGAGTTGTAGGGGGAATCAAAATATGAAGAAGCAGTACATTTTGAAGGTAAAATATGAACAGATGCTCTGGACGATAGGAGGGCTGTATAAGTCAGCCTGCAGGTGTACAGAGCAGCAGGAGGTTTACACAAATCAACATTCATCTTCATTCTGAAAAATTCCATAATGAAAAGTGAAAGAAGTACATTAAGATCTTTAGAATAGGGAAGTCATTAATTACCACTGAGTTACAGCGCATTGGGCAAGGCTGGTATAGAAGTAAGCTGGTGGTTTTTTACGAAGCTGTGGGGCTATAAATGATATACACACATTTATGACAGAAAGAAGACCAATAGCTTAGAAATGTGAGCTGTTATTTATTTTCCTGTTTATAAGTGGAAGCCTTTAGGACGTTAATGGTTTGTTCATTAAAGCATTACTCATATGAATAATTTTATTGGAGTCTTGTATTAGCCACCTTAGCATAATGGAACAGCTGACCTCTGAACTGGGAACTTGAAAAGATGAAATTATTTTCCTGTATATGTCTAAATTTGTTGGTGCAGAGGTAAAGAAAAGAAAGCATTGTAAGTACATTATATATTTACACTGTAAAATTTTAAAAGCCACTGACTGAAGTCCAGTGCTTTAGAAGCATTTGTGAAAGAACAGGCCTTGTGATTTTAAAGAGTCAGCTCTAGGTATTGCGCATAAGTATTTCCCTAGGGCACAGCATATTTCATTAATATGTTAATTCACCTTTCGAGAGTGAAAAGTCAATGTTCCTATGATACTATAATCCATGCCAAAAGGCCATATGGCTTTGGTTCTGCCATTTTTTAGGGGATAAAAATCCTGTTGAGTTGAATGAAACTTCTGAGTACAGAAACTTAAAAGCATCAGTCTTCATGGCCCTAATCCAGTAAAGCCATTTAAACACAGAAGTGCATTCATATGCAGAGAATGGTGACAAACATAAGCAAGAATACATTTAAATATTGTGTAATTGCTTCCAGGAACCAGTCAGGTTTCTAAAACTTTACACCTTGTGTTTACCTTGAAAAAAATTGGGAAATAATTTTGTTTTTCATAGTGCATTTCCTTTGAAACTAGCTTACACAAATTTATTTTAATATTGTCAACACTTTATTTCTGAGAAGCTTTTGAAAAAAAGAAGGAAAAAAAAAACCAAAACAAAACACCAAAAGGGAGAGAGGGAGGGAAGAGTTTTGACTGGATAGAATTGTTGTATTTTGATATTTGTTGCCAAGATAATGTTAATCACTTACAGCAAGTTTGGAAGTTCAGTTCAGCACAGCTCAATCACTTACTGAACAAGGCCACAACGGTTCAAAAAAATACACCTTACTAAGTCCTTTCTAGCATTCAAAGGGATCTTGTAATCTGAAAAAATCAGCTTTCTAGTTTTCATTCGTGCTCTATATTTTTTCATTATGTCATACATTGAACAGCAGGTATGACCTTATGTGGACTGATGGATTATTTGGGTCACTTAGTGATCTTTCTTGATATATCTGCTTGTAAACAAAGGATAACAGAAAGAATGTAGATTGCAGCACTTAAATATGTAATAAATAATAAATTCACAGTAATAAAATGTAAATGCTAACAGCCATGCTGACTGATCAAAAATATTATTAACCTGTAGATTAAAACAGGCTCCCCAGTAAGCAACGTTTTCTGGCAGTGAGGTTCACAATGTACAAGGATTAATCTGTTAGAATACAAGTTCAAGTCCATACTAACAAATTTTGGAATGTAATATTTTGATCTTTCATTTTCAACATTTTTTTTTCTTTATATAATGATTAACAGTAGAAGAAAAGAGAAGATTTTTTAAATTATTTTTAGAGGGTAATGTGGGAAAGTTTCTGGAAACGCACTGCAAAATTACATTTCATCATCCATAGTACTTCTGGAAACATGTAATAGTGACACAGAAGATATCCCTGCTGTCTGGCCTTGTATGTGCCATGCTAAAAAGATTTTCCTCCTCTATTGTTTTCTGGCAAGTGAAAAAAATTTAGAAAAAAAAAGACTGGCTGTTACATGTTCCTGTACACCTATCACCTTGGTATTTGAACACTGCTGCACAGTCTTTCCAGTGATCTTACTTCTAAAGACCCATCAAAATACCTTGATTATATTGTCTTAATGAACTTCTGTAAGATTAATAAAGAAGTAGGAAATCAGTAATGTCAGTACCCATGAGCAAAGAGTGACAATTCTGAAAAAATTCTCTCTTTGTTAACTGACAGTCTTTAAGCCTATTCTGTATTTATTCTAACAAAGAAAACCACGTGTTGAGAGTTGGTTAGGTTGAGTAAATAGAGGTTAGATTTGCTTCTAACAAGTGAAAGGATATAAGATTGTAAGTGATAGAAATTCAGTGGTATTGTTAGAATTTTTTACTGCTAAAATGAAATTAATTTATTGTAGCACTAGTTTGTGGTATGTAGTGCTTGTAGGGTTTTGATTTTGGTGTTGGTTTTGTTTTTTTTCTTTTAAAGTTCATAAACTATGACAAGTACGTGCTGTTGTTCTTTAGCACAGTTGTGGGTTTTTTCCCAGGATGCCAACTTCTTTGTTTGGAGCTGTAAAGCTACATGGGGAAGGAGCTAAATTATGTGTTTCTTCTCTGGAAGGCAAGTTAGTAACAATACAACAGTACAGCTGTACGTTTGTCTCTGACTTCTGTATTGCATATCCTTACCAAAAAGAGAAAATTCACAAAAATGAAGGTTTGGTTGGAAATTGGTCCTTTAGATGTTACTACAGTAATAAAAATGCACTGTGGTACAACAGATGACCTTTATCTGCATTAATTATATATAATTATAAACCCAATTAATAACGAGTGAACACGTATTACTTGGCTTAAAATCAAGCTATATTATGAGGCATGGTGAGAAAAGTCTCTTCTCACATATGAAGTAGAGGGACTTAAGTAAATGGAGCAGTTCATAAACTGGAGTACAACCTATAGAGGTATGAATATGCTAAGAATAATTGATATTACTGTGAAAACATATTATGGTTATTCTTGTTGGTTTAGACATATATGTGACCTGCTTGACCTTTATGATACACCTGATACAGTGCAATATATGAAGTACAAAAGCATTTCAGAAACATCATTTCTAGATAGTTGTGTTGCAGGGCTGGAAAGGAAATTGAATTTCATGTGTATGTGCACTCATTATGACTCTTAGGATAATCATACCTATTTTTATCCATTTTATTTGCTAAGTGGTTTGTTAACCATCTCCACACTGTCCACTGTTTTGAACAAAAGAATGCATATTCTTTCCTTCTGTGAATTTCCATCAAAGCACTTAATTTGATCTATATGTCTCTTCATGGACTTACAATAACACCATGCTTGCAGCATATTAGAAACAGGATTAACTGACTTGTAATCAATCAGGAACCACCTTTGTTTTGGTGAATCTGGTCCCCTAGGGGCTGCCGTGTTGGGATGGCACTGTAGTTGACCTAAAAATCTTTGATAGTCTAAACTACTTTTGCTTCTCGGTTCCTGCTATGATGACATGCACAGAGCTGTGATCTAGTAATGTGCAGTGTACGTGAAAACAATGAAGACATGTACCAGATATGGTCTCTGCCCTGCCAGTTTGCTATCCCTCTTGTAAAGAGTACTTGGGGTGCACAAAAGCACCTAGCAGAAATGGTGAAATCTAGATCTCCAGTGACAGAATCCTCTTGATTTCAGTGGAGCAAGGATTTCATGCCAGATCACAGCCTGTTGGCAGGCAGAAATATCCTGTACTGAAGGCATCACTACTTCTGGGTCTCTTCAGCAGTCCTGTTATGAGTAGCTTCCCCTGATTTCATGGGGAAGTATGGATGAGGAAGAATGGCTGAGCAGAGGCTTTATGCAGAGTACTGTATGGCGCTGTTTGCCTGTGCAGCAAAATGTTTCGGTGAACTTGGAGAGTACGGTATTCGAGGTAAGATTGATAGTAAAGGAATCTCTCTTTGTTTGATCTCTTAATACACTGAAGGAGCATGTTCAAATATTTCTAGTAGATTCTTACTTTGTAGTAGATTCTTTCTTTTTTTTTTCCCTTTTTTTTAACAGTATTTGGAAATTCTTTGTTGAAAGGCAGTGGGTCAAAAAAACTTCCACATTGAAAGTTAATTTTCTTTTCTATGAAAATATAATTCTAGTCTTCCAAAGCTCAGTTATGTAACATTTCATGAATATTATAGGATTATAGGTCTGAAGGACCACTGTTAACAGGATGGAATCATATTATGCCTGCATTTACATTTTATCAGTGGCTTCTGTAAAAAGATAATAATCCATCTTTCTTCCCATTGCTGTGCCTAGTAGGCCACGTTGTGAATCTGAGAGATGTTTTTCATGATCTGCTGTGAATAAATTGCATGGACTACTGTCGTGTGCTCTTGCCCATTTTGTTCCAATTATGCAGCCTAAAGATTCTAAGGATCTCAGTTTTTGCCTACTCCTTGAACAAGTACGAGGTAGCCAGTAGAACTCTGTGTGTTCAAGTGTTAAAAATGCTTTAAGCACAAAGAAGGAAAACTGTCTCTCCTGGAGACAAGAGGCAGCTGGTTCTTCTCAGAAGGCATAGACATGCTGGGCTCTGCAGTTGAGTTTTAGGTTTCAGGGTACAGCAGGACAGACAATGTGATACAGCTACTATGGCCTCAGTATGGACTGAGTGGCACCTGAAAAGAACAGAGGTGTGGCAATGAGTTTGCTTTTCCTTAGAGACCAGTAATGATGAGGTAGAAGGGAAAAGGAAGCAATGACCTGAGCCTTGGGGATAGTGTGGCCAGAGAGCTGTAAGGTTCTCAAATGTCATATTGGAGGTCTCTCTTAGCACAGCTCTGGGTTTTGTTTGTTTTGGGGTTTTTTTGCTTTTCTTTTTCTTCCCCCTCTTTTTGAAGATGTCTCCTTGTTCTGAGTTGCTGTTTTGCAGCATTGAATTGCAGCTTTACCAAGGGGCTGCTACTGTCTTCTCTTTTTGTAGTCTCACCTGATGGAAAAGGTGCAAAATTCCTGTTATCTGTCAGTAGCAAATACAATGATCTATCTTTAACAAAAGCAGATTATTTATTTAGACCATCAGTGGTTATGGTTCTTTTAGTGGGAGCAGCTGCCTGCACTTTTCAAAGAAATACCATCAAGCTGTTTGATACCACCAATACCACCAATGCGTATTTGTGGCTGTCTCTGCACTGGCCCATATTAAGGACTGAATCAGGGACTTCCAGCTTCAGGACCCAAGTATATGAATTTATGTGTCTTAATCAAAAGAAGTTCAGTAGCTCAGAAGGCTGTTTGTGAGGTTTTCCTTTGGAAGAGCAGGTGTAATGTAGTGGCATTGCTGGCTTACATGTGTGGGTCCTGCCTCCTTCTATGCAGCAAATGTTGATATGGAAGCATTGTGAGCCTTGACTGCTTATAAATTTGGCCTCTGTGTATTTGAAGTGGTTTTCCTGTTCCTAATGTGAAACTCTTTGCAGATAGCTTATCAAGTTGTATTCAAAATTAATTTGCACCTTAGAGACTTCTGAAGTCATCTTTTTGTTATTCCTGTTGGTGGATAAAAACAGTAATGCTGCTCCTCAGAATTCTTGTAACTAGCAGTTTTTTATAGACTTTCCAATAGACATTTGCAATGAATTGTTTTATTTTACTCCCTGTTATAGTCCTGACTGAATCTTGTAAGTCTAAATGTTAGCAGAGCTGTATTTTTACAGTCTTCTGTGGTTCAGGTTGCCCTAAAGCCAGTGAAATCAAAGTTATGTCAAATGTAGCAAAGTGTGGGATAGATAGGGGCTCATGTAAGTGTCTGGAAAAATTTTGGAATGCATAATATATAGCAAAGATCTGTGTTTGCTAAACTGTACACAGTGCATTTAATTACCTATAAATTTTCATGTGAACAAAGTGGGTTAGCACTTCTCAGTGCAAATAATGGTACAAATGGACTATTTAAAATGCACATTAAAATGGAAAATATTTGACCTTTTTTTTGTCCTGCTCTTTCTTCTACAGATCATTCCTGAAAATGTCTGAGCAGAGAAAGTTTTCAACCATGTTTGTTTTTAATGTATATAAATAACTTCTGGTTTATTTGCCACCAGCAGTGAAGTTGAATATGTGTATATAACAGAAATATAGGAAAGTATACACAGCTCTCTGTGTATGCTTACTGTTTAACTGAAAAAATGCAACTTTAATTAGTCTAGCTCTGGAAGATTTTGTTTTATGTAATGGCAGCATTGGAATGGGAGATAGTAAACTTGCGATGGTATAAGAAGGTTTTAAGTAAGTAAATAAATAAAATTATATGCTGTATAGGTTGTTCAGTGTACTTACTGATAAAGTGTGAACTTTCAGGCTATAATCTGGGATGCAGTGGCTGAGAGAGAGACTTTCTGGTCTCTGGTGTGTATTCTTAAAAGAAACTGCAAAATGGACAAGGATGTAACTCATTATAATTCTCTACAGGGGTAAAGTTCTACCTACAGGCTATTAATATCCATTCGAAAATGAAATCCAATCAGAGTGTTACCCATTATTATAGTTTGTGCCTTATATTTGTGCATGAATTCCTTATTCTAATAGATATTATAAATACAACTAAAGATGTGATTTCCCCTAACTTTAGATATGTTTTCCTTTATTACATGCAGTTTATCTAGAAGAGGGGAGTTTATATGTCTTTGACAAAATTATTTAAAGAAAAAATAGTCATTTTCCAAAATGAGTGGCTTGTCAAGGAAATAAATTCCTCTGGTCACCTATTTTTGGTGAGGAAATAAAAATTTGCAGTAGGAGTAGAATGTATTTCTCCTTCAAAATTTGCTTGTTTGAAACCCCAGTCTGTGGTTTGAGTTGCAATTATGATTTTTTGTCATTCTATTCTATACGCCCAAATTTTTCCAAATATTCATCCTTAAGGCTGAAATCTTTCACGGATGACCTTTTCTCAGAGGTGAACTTATTTCTCAGTGGAGGAGAAAACACTGTCTAGTCCCTTTACTCATGAAGTTATGGGGAAGAGACAGAAATTTAATCTACTCTGGAAAATTCTGGAAGTTAGCTTCATGTTTAGTATGTTATATGCTCAGCACAGTCATGATATGTGCTTTGGTGCTTCTAAGTTTAAAATGTCCTTTTGAAATGGCAGACAGTATATATCTTGAGATTCTCTATTACTCTTTCTGATGGAATTCTAAACAATCCCTGAATTCTTAAGGAACCATGACATCCACATTTGGACATGAAAATTTGTAAAGAATTGTCTGTTCCACTTTTTTCTCCTGACTCATGTAATACCAATGTTTTAGTCATGGCAACTTCTGCAGACAGGCAAATACAGTTTTCCTTTTAAGTAAATTCCCCCAAAGCCAAAACAGAAAGAAGTAATTATTTATCTATACAACCTGCACTATGTGGAGACTGTTGTTAATGTTTGTTCTTTGAAACTACCGGGGTCCTGAATCAGCCAAGTGTCTGGGGACCTTTTTAACCACAATAGGCAAGTATTCCAGCTGATTCCTGAATCATGTCTTTCTTTCATAGCTTTGTTGCCGTAGATGAGTATTTGCAACGTCTGTGCATGTCTAAGCAATAGAGGGCATGAAGTGCAGCAAGAGCATCAGACATTCACTTTTTCTTTCCTTTCTACATATCTGAAAGGCTAGGAAATGCTGATGAAGTAATGAGCAAAACATAGTGGTAAAAGCAGATTATTTGGAAGAAACATATTTAATGAGACTGAAATTTTCAAGAGTTGAATGTTGCTCTTAGTTTATGCTGGCAAAACTTCGTGTCCTAATTTTTTTTTTTTTTAACTCTGAAACTGTTACCTGCCTGTCTAAAGACAGTGGGATCTGTCTTTCCACCTAGTTAATTGAATTCCAGGTGACATACTGTGTGCATTTGAGGATGGGACTCTAGAAGCTTTGCAGTAAGCTTCCAGGGGGCGGGGGGGAATGGGCGTATTGTAACAGCAGATTGATTTTTCTTGATACTTTTGTACATTTTTTTTCCCCCTCTGTCTACCCCAGTCTAGCAAATCTTCATTTTTGCCCACTTTCTAACTTCTCTCTGCAAGTGTCTTCTGCGACAGACACAGTAGAGTAGGGAAACTGCTGAAGATTCAACTTAACCACTCCCAGTTAAAGAAAAAAGCGAAGATGTATTCACCTGGTACATGTTATCGGGGAACACGATAAATGACCACAGCCAATCAGATCAAATTAGTTTATTGGAGTAGGCAGGCAGCCAGTCAAACAGCGCTGGGCAGCCGGCGAGTCT
>JANHGN010020523.1:0-11997 GCA_024605025.1 Megaceryle maxima | reverse complement strand
CAAAAGCTGCTATCATTGTGACACAGCTCGGCTTCACTCACTTTTATGAACAGACCCCCCGGCTACCTATTACAGTACACTGCATCAACAAAATCAGACATAAGGATTCTTTTGGGTATTGTGACCCAAAGCTTTTGTAACAGCACATGAAATGTAAGGAATAATGCAGAGATGTTTGGGTGTGTTTGAAACACACACATAAATATTTTTGTTTACTTTTTCAGTTTTACTTAGGTAAGACAATGTGTTGGGCAAACTCTCTGATGGTAATCAATTTATGATTCCTTGCCTAAATGGTCATTGTATCTTGTCACACACATCAAGTTGTTCTGCTTCTCCATGGATAGTTCACTCAAACAGTAGCCAGAAAAGAATACATAGGAAGTTCACTGTAGTTTCAGTTGGTATAAACCAGTAATACTGGAACAAATTTTAGAGCCATTGCTTATGTGTGACCTCGAGACATCCAGGTCTTGTAATTTCCTGCAGCAATTCTAGCTTTCTGGTCTGTTTTTAAGGCAGAGATACTTCATCCATCTCAGTAATTATATTAGGTGTTTGCCTAATCCCTTACTGGTTTAAGAATTGGCACAGGGTTTTTCTCCAGCTCTGCTGTGTTCTGTGTGGGGTGTACATGCCTCTCACCGAAGCCTTAATTCTCTTCTTGTGTCATTGATCTTGATCAAAGGCATGTGGGCAGAAAGCTTTTGCTGGGTTTTCTTTAGGTAAAATAGAAAAATTAAGATAATACTTTGACTTCACTTTTACACTCAGTGTTTTCTCTCGGGAAGTAGTTTAGACTGTGAATCAGAACACCATTACTTTTTAGTAATATTTGATGTACATATATTTCTGCTGCATAAATTCTATTGATTGTTTTTTGCAGCCTTTCCCCAGGGATAGGTCCTTAGTTAATAGTCACAGAACCATAGAATGGTTTGGATTGGAAAGGATCTTTAAAGCTCATCTAGTCCAACTCCCCCTGCAGTGGGCAGGGACATCTTCAACTAGAGCAGGTAGCTCAAAGCCCTCTCCAGCCTGGCCTTGAATGTTTCCAGGGGTGGGGCATCTACCACCGCTCTGGGCAACCCAGGCCAGGGTCTCACCACCCTCAGCATAAAAAATATCTTTCTTCTGTCTAGTCAAAATCTCCCCTCTTTTAGTTTAAAGTCATCACCCCTTGTCCTATTGCAAAAGGCCCTGCTGAAAAGACTGCTGTTAAGTATTGAAAGGTCCCAGTAAGGTTTCCTTTGAGCTGTCTCTTCTCCAGGCTGAACAATCCCAACACTCTCAGCCAGTCATGATAGGAGAGGTGCTCCAACCCTCATCATTTTAGTGGCCCTCTTCTGGACCTGTTCCAACAGGACCCTATCTGAATGTCCTTGTTACAAAGAAGTAATTGATGGTGGAAAGTATAATCTTTTGCATATGTTTTCATCTTCATCTTGCATTTTTAAGAAACAAAAGAACCAGTAAGTCAAAGACTGTATCAATTTTCTAACTAATAAAAATAACAAGAAATGCAGTGTACCCAAAGCGGTCCAAGTTCCTGGCCTTCTGACTGTACCCTAATCTTTGTATGTCCAATAGCTACAAGATGCACAGCATAAAATCTTGGAAGGCCTGACGGAGGGAGAGCAGACTTCAAGCAGAGATTCCTGTGATTGCTCAGGATAAAGGTGAAGCCTGGGGTGGTTTGGTGATGGTGACCTACTTCCTTAAAGAGCTGGGGCTTTTGACTGTCATATCCCGCCTTGCATTCCTGCTCACCTACTTGGAGGTTACTCTTTTTGTCAGCAACATGGGAAGGGCATTTAAACTGCTTTAAGTTGTGTGCAGTTCAGGGGGCACGGACACTTCATTTGCATGCAGAGATGTGTCTGCGTTTTAAAAAAGATGTGACAGCTGGGGTCAGATGCAAAGAAGATCCTAGGTATAGGAATGCAAAGTCTGTTTAGTGCAAACATTTTGTTTGTGAGATGTGCTGGCTTGTCAGGAAACACTTGACACAACTTCACAGAAGAAATTGGGAACATTCTTTGCAGTGGAAATGTTTCAGACCTTCACAGGAGTTTACTGAGGGACTGCAGTAGTGCCTAGAACCCATTAAAAAAGCTAAACCTGTTTGGAAGAGTAGAGAAGAATTGTGGAAGAGGGAAGGCATCTGTGATGAAAAATTACAAGCACACTTACTCTTTTTAGGAATTGCTTTTAAAGCTTACAGTAGTCATGTGATAATGAAAAATGAAGGGCATGCAGCTTATCCTGGCAAGAGTTCAGCAATCAGTGAAGACACAGCTCAGTATGATGCCAAACGTATAATTACATTATAATCTTCTACAAAGAGAAAATTATTTCAGAGATTTTAAATATTAAGACCTTTGACCTTCTCTGAAAACCCTGTATACTGTTAAGTGACTGCAACCTGGAGTGCTTGAAAGATAGAAAAATAGGGACAGCTACATAACCATTGGACTAATGTAGAATCTGTTGCTGTCAGAGAAGGGTCTGTCTGTTGGGCTCCGGATTTAACAGGAAGTTGCCAGCATTTCTGTTAGTGCTGTTTCAGAAGCCGGTGAAAAGAAGAGTTGGAACATAACCCATTCTTTCCAAAACATTCTGAAAAAAAATGAGAGCCATTCAGTCAATACATGGTGTGCAGGGCTGCAGACGAAATCCAGTGTGAAAAAATCTTAAGAGTTGAACTGCACAGTATCAGGCTGTATGAGAAGAGGTCCAACTGGTCCTGTGTATCATGGAATGTGGCTATCTTCTGTTTTGTTAGGAGAAGTTGTCTTGGCTGCCACAGCCTTTGATTTTTTTAATGAATCAATATTATGAAAATGAAACTACTTCAGTATTACTGTAGTAATACAGAGTTCAGTAGATTTCTGTTCACCCCAGAGTGACAGAGAAAATGTAAGATCTTTAACATTACACAGCCCTCTGGTACATGAGATGTTCATTTCCCTTCTAGCTCCTGACCCATTTAAAACTGATCTGTGTGATGTCCTTTACACATCCCTTCTAGTACAACCTCAATTAATCTTTTTCCAATTTCTACATTTTCTGAAATTATTTTCACATGATTGATCACAGCAACCATTAGGGATGTAAGGTTACAGGATTTTGGAACAAAAAGCTGGTGAGACAACTTTATACCAGGCTGTTTTCAATGACAAACTGTAAATAGAAAGCATGATGAGCAGTGATATTCTATTAGCATCTTTGACCTGCAGATTCAAGAAAAGTGTAAATGTTGGAAGAAAAGAACATGCTTAAAATTTGTGTTCTAACTTGATTATGTAACTTAGCATTTGTAATGTTTAAGTACACTTATAGATCTCTTTTTGGGTCACGTATTTTCAGTATCATAGATGATTTTATGGATCTAATGGAAACATGGATTTAAATTCTCCTGAATAACCTCTCAGATTTTTCCTTGGCTTTGTGCAGTAACTGAAGCTGGTTTTGAGGTATTGCTATACATGCTCCCAGTTTTCTTGTTAAATTAGTACGACTACAAAAGATAATGCACAGTGACAGTCTTTTTTTATCCTTTTTGTATGCATAGTGTATTCAGAAAAAAAATGATATAACTGTGCTTTTCTAGGGCTTAATTTATATAAATACATTTTAGTGTTTGATTAGTAAATATCTATTTCTTGCAGTCAGACAAGAGCTTTGGCTGTTCACACAGCTGTTCATACAGGCATCCTCCGTGGTTGTTTTGGTTTTTGGGTGCATAGTGATCTTGGGGAGCATTATGTAGCCAGAGAGTGCTGTGTCTGCTGCCTCCTGCTGCTTTGCAGTCCCTTCACGTTGGTGAGCAGTATGCAGGCTGGGGAGCTGACTTCCTCCAGCAGAGCAAGAGGAGATGTGAGAAACTTTTCTTCCTGTAGAAGACTAAACAAGATAGAAATGGAAGATGGTTTGACTCCCCTTTAACTCCCACCTCTTCATGAATCCTTGGTGAAGTAGCTAGGAAATACAGGATACCGTTGGCAACTGTAGGGAAATAAAGCTCACTTATTAATGTGTGGTGGCTAAAGAACCCCTGATAGTTTCCTGGCTGTAATGATTGGGACTTCAGGGATTTTCTTTATCCCTGCAAGTGAACCTCCCCATCTACTACTCAAAGACAGCTACTTCCATTTTGTTTTGTTTTGGTTTTTTGTTTTTGTTTGTTTTTGTTTGTTTGTTTGTGTGGTTTTGTGGGTTTTTTTAATTTCAGAGTTTGCCAAATGGTCCATTGACATAGAGGAGGAGGCAATGGGGCTACAGGAGAAATAGGTGAGATAAGGACTGGCTTTCAGATCAGTGGGAGAACAGATCACATGCAGAATTTTTACATGGTTGAATTGAGGTGTTTGTAAATTGCAGAGTTTGAGTCTGTGCTCCTTGTTAAAACTTTCAACAATTTATTGATGAATGTATCAGTTTGCGCTGCTTTTGGCTGAGATAGTTCATTTTCTTTGTGGTAGCTGGTATGGGGCTATGTTTTGCATTCGTGCTGAAAACTGTTGACAATACAGGGATGTTTTTGTTATTGCCTAAGTGGTGAATTAACCCCTTGTTTTGCTTTGCTTGTGCATTTGGCTCTTGCTTTACTGATTAAACTGTGTTATCTCAATCCACAAGTTTTCTCACTTTTTACGCTTCTGATCCTCTCCCTCATCCCACTGAGAGGGAGGAAGGGGCTGTGTGGGGCTCAGCTGTGAGCTGAGGTTAAACTATGATAATGCTATATGTTGACAGGGTGTGTTTCAGACATGGTACTTCAGGAAGAATGCCCTTTTACAATGTTTATTATCTATCACTCACTGGATTTCATAAATATTTGTTTGTATATTCAGTAATAGATATTTTCAGAAGTAATAATTTAAAACGCTCAAAAATTGCTTACCTTTACACCTTGTCAAAGAAGGTGCACTGATTAAATACACATT
This sequence comes from Megaceryle maxima, assembly GCA_024605025.1. Lineage (NCBI taxonomy): Eukaryota > Metazoa > Chordata > Aves > Coraciiformes > Cerylidae > Megaceryle > Megaceryle maxima. Next base: position 7,048 of record JANHGN010020523.1, on the reverse strand, counting down.
TTTGGTTACCTTACTGAATGGATGTTTCATACTCATCCAGTTTCCAAACAATCTGACATTCAGTAAACCAAATGTCATCACTAATCAGTAGATAAACTTTTAATTATTTACTATTTATTTCCATTATAAACTTTATATTATTTACAATCTCAGCCTTTTTCATGTGTAAAATATCCTTGAGACCAGAATTTCCAGGGTACCAAGTGTCAGAATTTCCAGAGCTACAAAAGTAACTTCATTGCAGCTTTAATTTGGGGATTTTCAGTTCTCAATGTTTTTAACATTGCAGGAGGTCTATGCCTTTTCAGAAAAGTTATTTCCTACTTCTGGTAAACTGAGGCTTGCATGTTGGAGTAAGGATAGCTTCAGGGGGATTATGTGAACAGTAATCTCTGTGTGAAAAGCAGGGCTAGGGTATTGACGAGTTGTGTTCATCAAGACTGAATTTGATGTTTTCATCTATGTGACTGTCTCACTTTATTTTGTAAGTGCTGAAGCGAAGCAAATAAACTTGAACACTTGCAATGAAACATGACCAATCTCTCACCATAGTCATCTACTGGTCATGTTTCACATAAGCACACTATTTCCAGTCCAGCACAACAGATACATAATGAACTGAGGAGACAATCTTAAGATGAATCGATAGAGGCTACATCATGAAAATGGGATGTTGGAGAGCTGACTTCCAAACTGTGAAAAGCTATTTGACAATCAGTTCAGGAATGTCTATGTTTGGATGAAAAAGACGTGGTTTAACATTTAGCATAGGATTCACAAAATCAATTGATACACAACCAAATTAAGAGAAAAAGCTTGTAACACCTAGTCAGATCTTAGTGAAAAAAGTCAAAATTTTATTTACTAATCTACCCGGTATATCCCAAAAATGTGGAAAAAAAAATTCCAAGATGAGAAGTAACTCCTGCACTGTAAACATGGAATGGAAGACAAAATGTATTCAGTGCTGTGCCTTGCCCTCTGTACATCCAGATGTACTTTTGATAAGGCAACCATTTTTATAGTCTCATGCTGATTTATTCAAATGCATAGTGAAGAAATACATGTTAATTGATTTCACTTTCCTATCCTTTGTCTTCTTTCAAAATGTTGCAGTAAGGTAAAATGTGAGATCACTGGCTTAATACAGCTTTATGGTGGATGTGAATTTGGAGAGCAGGGAGATACTTGGACAAAGTTCTTTTTGAGTATTTAAAGTGTTGTGATTTATGATTAGGGATAGACAATAAAAATGTTTTAAAATACAGCTGGTATAGACTCAGTTGAGTTGTTTTGTGAAACAAAGCATGATTCTCAATTGTCTTTGTGCACTGGACTGTCAGGAAGAGTTGCTCTAGTGCACTGCTTTTGGTGAAAGGAAGTTAGAGGAAACTTTTCTGTTCCATAGCAAGGAGTACTTACTGCTGGACTGTGGCTGACCCCATCAAAGCATCTGACTGGCTTGAAAGGGCAGGCCATCTGAGGTCACATGCTTTTTCAAGGCAGGTCCTGGTCATTGCCAACTAGCTGAATTTCTGATGGCTCATCAGTTTCAGTAACAGTTCCTGACCCTACAACCCCGTTGTATGACATAATTTGTCGGAGAGTAATTGTGAGAGATCCCATAATGACTAAATGCAAAACCATCCTGAACATGATCTAAACATGCTGTGAGAGGAGATATTTTAGGATTATTATTAGCTTGGTGTGGTTAAAAAAGACACAGGGTGACCAAAACTGATAATAATAGATGCTTGTAAACATTATTTGTCAGGTGCTTGCAAGACTTTGAAACATGCATTTCAAAAATTTGAACAGATTAATGCAATGTCTGTAATTTGCTTGTCTCACTCACAAGACCAATAAAGCGAGTAAACATGGGGTCTTAGGCAAAGAAATTGAGGAGGAGAGGGAGAAAGTGATGGCAGAAGCACATCATTTTAATCAGTGGGGGGAAAAAAAACACCACTTGAGAGGATGCCCATGAAATGGGTGTGTATGTTTGGTAAAATTTCTGAGGTTCATATAGCAAAGACACAAGGTGTATGGAATGCATTTCACATGTAGCAAGGAAATAGAGATTTAACTACTAGTAAGCAAGGGCATATAGTAGGCACACCTGAATCAGTGCTGGTTCAAACTGCTGTGTCAGTGTACAGCTGTATGGAGATGGTCAAGAAGCCCAGAATTGTCCAGCTGCATCAGCAGAACTTTTCACAACACTAATAAACTTGGATTTCCTTTCACTGTGCTACATTGTTCTTTGTAAGACAGCCTGAAGTATTCATCTTCTATCTGGAGGGGTTATTCTGGGACGGTAAAATTATGCTGTGGCACTGGCAGGGCACAGCACTGTACTAACACATTGAAGTTTCTTCTGGATCGAGGCTGTTACCCTTTGTGTGTCTGCTGTGTATTACTATGTATTACTCTGGGTCAGTGCTAGTATGGGGATCTCTGTACCACGCTTTGCTGTGCAGGATTAGCATTCAGACTTTCAAGTAAGACTTTCAGGTGCAGTCTGATGCCTTCTGGAATAATTTCAAACCTGCTTGATAAATAAATTTGAGACAGCACTACTGAGGTTACTTAAAACCTGGGACCAGAACAGAAGCATTACATTCCATGTTAGGTCATTCTGTAATTTAGGAACTTGCTCGGACACAGTGAAAGAGAACGTATAAATATTTTTAAGATGTCTTATAGCACAGTTTTTTTGATGTCTTCCCTTTAGATTTCTGTACTTCACATGCAGCTTACTCATTAAACTGTAGTTACAATTGCTGTGTGTTTTGTAGCAGTTAATGTAGTGGCTCTGCAAGCTGCTCCATTGAGCAAATTGCACGTGTACGGGTCTGTTCAGCCACAATGCCAGTAGAGCAGAAGCATGGATCTTGTGTACTTCTGACTTGTTCTGACAACATGCCTAATATTTTTACATAAATCTGTACAAGGCAGTTATTTTGGTCATGACCAGAGAAACTGAGATCCAGTTTACTGACCCATAAGGAAAACCTCTTTATGCCTTTGTAACTCTCTTTTCTTAGTCAGACACATTTCCTACTCTATTGGATGTCAAATCTCTCTTTCCTTAGTCTGGTGGAGAGTTGTGGTATTTGTTACCTGTTTCAAAATGCATGTTCATAGAACCAGAAAAGTAGGTCTGAAAGTAATTCAGGAATTTATCTAGTATCCATGCATCCCAACAGAGTGAAATATGTGAGCAATTCCAACAGATTTTCTTTTTTTCTTTAAAGTATCTATCCCTATCTGTGCTGCTTCTCTGTACCATCTATTGCAATGCTTTCTTTGATGTCATTTAAATATATTTTTTTTCTCATGTGCTGTCCACTGTGATCACAGTGAACAGATTTATTTCCTTTTTTTTATATTTAAAAAATATACAACTTTTCTCTTTGCAGACTCAGTCTCCTCAGTTATTACTCAAAATTAAAGTGTTTTTTTTTAAAGACTCACGTGCATGCTCAGGATTTTCTTCCCTCTTGTTTAGAAGAGAAGTTTTGGGGGGGGTGTCGGGACACAGCAAGAATTGTAATGCCCACAACTATTCACAGCACTTCAGCTCTGTATTTTTCGTTGTTAAAGATGATGAAATGTAACCAGGTGTTTTTACAGGCTGTGATCTATTTACTCCACTTTGATATTTGCTGGTTCGGGCAGAACTGGATTGGAATTTACAACAGGACAATGTATTTCCCTTGCACTAAGCTGTAAATTCACTGCTGTGGTTCTTCTTAGCAGGACTGTAATATGGCCAGCAGTTTATTTTTTCCACTGTGAGTACAGACATTTGTGCATGTTGAAATGTGTGCTTTTTAAATAGTTTCTAGGTTTGAGTCTGTTTCTGCAAGTTATCAAGACTGTTTCAGTTTTAATCTTGCCCTTTGTCATCTTTGTGTTCTCTCAGCTTTCTCTTCTTCATAAACTTGGTTGAGAATATTTATTTTTTTTCCAAACACAGAAAAAATTTCTGAAGAGCCTTATTTGATAGATATTTCCATTTAATAGAGGTCCGTTGTTATCTATTCCAGGATGCTTCCACTGTGGGTGGTTTTGTACAGTCCTCACACTAGTTTAATTCAGAACATGTTTTCTGAACCTGCTTTGAAGAACCTCATTTGTGATGGGATTAAAAACCACACTAGAGAAATTACATATGCTATTGTCTTCTACTACTTTTAGTCACACCCCCATGGCCCTATTATAGAAATAAAAGAGATCGAGCCAACCCAAATTGTCTTAATTCACTTGTCACTTTTCTTTTTTTGTGCTTGCAAGTGCTCTTTTTTTCAGAATTACAGTAGAATTTCTGTTACCTTACTCTTCCATGTTCTACTGTTTTTTAAGGAATCTCTCCTTTTAAGGATTTTTTTTTTTTTTTTTACCATAGTTCTCTACTTACCTCATCAGTACTACAACAGCATCTCAATTTAGTCACGACTCTCAGGCTCGATTGGGGTATGATGGGATGAAATTAAACAGGTTTAGGTAATTTGAAAGCTGACAGGTTATCCCAAATATTCTCTAATGTGTTCTTTTCACTATTAATCTGATTTTTTTTTTTCCCTGATTTTAATTAATGATTGCTACTGGTCTTCCAAAACAAGTCTGAAGAAAATAAAAAAGATAAAGGAAAAAAGAAGCAGTGAACTCTTTTTTTTTTTTTTTTTTTTTTTTCCTTCAGAGTATAACCTGTCTTTGGAGATTCCCCTGTAGTGCTCCAGCATTTACTTCAACATCCTCATACTACTCCAACATTTCCAGAAAATTTTCTTGCTGTGTTTGGTGTCCCTGGCTAATTCAAGCTCATTTCATTTTTTTCCAGTATTGATTTTTGTCCTTTAGATGTTTGTGTTATTCTTTCAAATTCTATTTTAGCAATCTGACCTAGTTTCTATTTTGGATACGCTGCTTTCATCCTTCTGAGAAGGTAAAGAAAGATTTGAAGATTAACCCATTTGATCTTTTTCTCTCCCTTCTCCGCATTGTGACTATTTGTTATAGGCCAGTGTGTGTTTGTCAGAGTGGTTTGGTTTTGGTTTTTTATTTGGTTTTATTTGGGTTTTTTTAAGGCCATCCTTTTTATTTTGCTGAAGGAAAACTGTATCATGACAGAGTAAAATGCATGAGTCAGATGCTTTGCATGCATATGGTGGTGTAACTTAGATGCAGAAAGAAGCAACAGGCTATACCTGTGGGCTTTTTGCTCTGATGTGGCAATTGCTAGAGTAAAATAAGGTTGCAGAAAAATGAGCCATCAATAGTATGAGAAGGAGGGCTTGTAATCTTTGAAATGCAGAGACTAGACCTGGGACTTGCCTTGATCTGTTGAAGAAAAATGAGCAGTGCAGGAATAGATTAAAAACTGGGCTGTAATTTATTTGGAAGTGAAAAAAGTAAGGATACCTGACCTATAAAACTTGTACTGAAATGTAATTGGTTAGAGGAGATTAAATGGCTTTATGGTGCAACTTCCTTCAGTCTAAGAGGTAACAAGTGGCACCCACTAGAGAATTATTTCATCGGGAATTCCAGCACCACCTCAGCAACAGGGGATGAATACCACAGATGACAGTGAAAACAACCAGGACTTGGGTGCTTTCTTTGAGCCTTGGGTAAAGTGGTGCAGCTCTGGTACCTATGATCTAGCTCCTGTTTTTCTGTGTAAACACAGTCATTATCCAGCAACAGAAGTATGGATGAGTTGGATGCCTTTGTATAGCCAAACGTTGGTGCCTTCTGGACATAAATTCTTTTTTTTTTGAGCTTATCAGCCTTATTTCTAGTGGTGCTCTTCCTCTGTGGACTTACTTGTTTATTCATTCATACATGATTTTGCTTGGCACTGAAGCTGCTTCAACAAATGGAATATTTTTGCTGACTGTCGTGAACAAACACATTTGATAATTAATCTGAGAAAACTGAACTGTTCTGTTCAGTTTTCTGAATTAAGTGAAGAGAAAATGAGTTACTGGGATCTGTTTTTTTCAACCTGTTACCCACTGAAGTATTTCTGACTATGGTAAGGGTTTTTTTCCTTTAATGATTTAAATATTGTGAGCAGTGCATTTCAGTGTGACTGTGCATAAGGCTTGCTAATGAAGCAGTAGCATAATGTAATTTAGTTCTTGGAGCTTATCCATTTGATCTTTAGTGTGATAGTAAAATGCAAATGGAAAAGTATAATATTCTTCAAAGCAAATCCACATGATTTGGAGAATTGCAGATGACGTATAAACAGAGAAGTAGTTCTGTACAGCTACTACTCTAATTGCTCTTACCCTCCCCTCAACTGAAGGTTTCACCAAGGCACTGCAAACAGGTTTCAGAAAGGTTTACAACATTCAAGATTGGAGTACAGAGTCCTACAGAAGTTAATCTGTTTGTGCTAGTGTTGAGAACCATAGTTCTGACAGGAAGGATCTGTATCTATAAAAACTGAAGATCCTGTGCATTAATGTGGAAAGTGGAAAATACGGGAATTTTATGTTGAATATTTCTGGATTTTGATATGTAAGGCAGGCTCCTTAATCTCTTGGCTATGTTAGCTGTAACATACTGTGAGCATTTGGCTCTTGGCTTTCTCATAGCTACTATCATGAGTTGTCTATTCATGAAGAGCTGAATGCCTTCTATTGATATCCAAGTATCTGGTTTTCTTTCTTGACTGAATAACAGAAAAATTACAAACTCATTACCTGTGGATTTTCTAATGGGCAGGCTTGTTTTGTGTTTTGTACAAAGTAACAATTTGAAGCTTTAGATTATTTTTAAAAATCAAATCCTTAATCTTTCCTAAAGTAAAAAAATCTGCAGAATCCAGCTGGAGAGCTGTCCCAGAGCTGGAGTCCCCCAGGGATCAGTGTTGGGCTCAGTCCTGTACAACGTCTTTATCAATGACCGTGATGATGGGACAGAGTCTTCTCAGCAAGTTTACTGATGACACAAAACTGGGAGGATTGGCTGCATCACCTGAAGGCTGCGTGGCCATCCAGCAAGATTTGGACAGACTGGAGAGCTGGGCAAA
>JANHGN010020522.1:1486-75205 GCA_024605025.1 Megaceryle maxima | reverse complement strand
TTTTATTTATTTATTTATTTATTCCCCCAGGAAGACGTTAAACAATAGCATGCAATATATTGTGTATCAACAGCAATAACAATCTAGCTCAACATTCATATCATTAAATATATACTCTTTAGTCACAGTTTCTTAGCCTCTTAAATCTTTCTGTGCTGTTGTTACTAACATGGCTTCATAAGGTATTCAAGAAGAAAGCACTCTGGACATCCTCACAGTTAACTAATACTTTCATCACATGTGCTAACTTAGGGAAAAGGACTCTGAACTTTGCAGGTAAACTCAATGCATTCCTGCATTCCTCTCGATACCTGCATAATCTGATAAAACATCTTTTTCTCTTTTCTGTGCAAAGGAAATTTGAGGGACCTCAATTTGTTAACATCTTTTTACTATTCATTGTCCAGAGTCCTGTACCATCCTATATGATAGAAGGTGTTAGCAACACTTAGCCAAATATATTCTCATTTTTAGGAATGGATAAAGAGCAATTCTTAAGCACAGAACTAAGCACAAAAACAACGGTTTTGGAACTTTAATTCAGACTACAGTCTGAAGCTGTCATTTAGATAGTCTGGGATCATTGTTGCATTATATTCAGTTCATTGGGTACATTTATTTTCCATATTATCCACCCAAATGTGGCATTTAATTTCTCTTCCTGCACGGCAGGCTGCTACTGTTGCTGATCTGCATTTCCACAGACACACAAGAATCAGATCTCCTGTCTCTACAGTAATCATGATGCTTCGTCTCATTTGTCACCCTCCATGTGTCTGAGGAGGCAGTGGCAGAAAGATTGAAAACCAGCTTGGAGAAGATTAGAGGAGTTGTGGGTAGTGGACACTCTCGGGGACCCTGTGGCCTGGAGGGAGATGCTCTGTTGCTCCTTGTTCCTTTCTCAGTGGGTGTTTCCCAGCCTTGCTGCTTGTCCGGTGCTGGCAGCAGAGCAGGCAAAGGCAAGCAGCAGTGGCAAAGGCAGGCACTGGTGAATGTGGTCTGTCAAAACAGCATCAGTAAGGACTGGTTAACAAGAGAAATTCTTTACTGATTAATATTTCTAGCACAGAAAAACCCTCTGGCAGAATGGGAAGTTGGCTTCTGGGAAATTTAATGCTAATAGCAATTTTTTTTTTTTTTTTTTTTTTTTTTTTTTTTTTAAACAAAAATACTCTTCCCTCAAAAGGGAAGGAAGGAAAGAAGAAAGGAGGGAAGGGGAAGGAGAAGGAGAAAAAGGAAGAGGAGGGAGAGGGGGAGAGGAAGGGGATCTTTCCTTTGTACGAGTCGTATTATGCATAAGTCCTCAGCTGGTGGAGTGCTCTTTGTGAAGGTGTGGAGGAAAGGCATGATTAGGAAATACACGTGTAGTCTTCTGCCTCACAGTCCCAGGGGCTGGTAGCAAGGACCAGGGGAGGGACTGTGCAAGAACAGTATGTAGAGCCTAGGTGAAAAGAATGGTGAGTGAGCTGAGGGGAGCAGTAGTCATCGATCATGGCCAGGGGTTGAGGAGCACTGTTCATGGAAAAGACATCACACTCTGGTTACCAGAGAGACATCTCAAAACACCTTTTCCAGACTCCTCTGTGTACCACAGGTGCTTGCAGTAATATAACATGATGGCTACTGTGCCATTGTTCAGACTGCAGAGGGGAAGAACCTGTCCTTGTGTGACAGATTTACTGGTGGTGGAAGTATATAAGTACTAAACCACATCTGAGAGAGGTTTAATTAATCAGCTCTTGTTGCACAGCAGTGTTCCCACAGGTCCCAGGAGAAAGGTCAAAGCCTGAACACCACATGGCTGTTCTGCTGGGAAACTCCATCATTGTCAAACCCCTCTGTAACTTACATAAAATGAAAATAAAACAAATGGATTTTCTCATAATTAAATATATTGTCCCTCTTAAATCATACCAGGATCTGTCGACCAGTATTGCTTTTGCAATCACCATTTCTGAGTGAAATAAAAAGTACACTGAGCAGCAGAAAAAATAGATTTGAAGGTGCTCATAGTAACATCTCAACCAGCACTTGTGTGACTGCTTAGGTTTCCAGCTCCTTGTTTGCTCTCTGTGGCATCAGTAGTGTAACATCTTGGTCACTTGTAAAATGGTGCAATTTTCATCCAGCTTGCCCAGTAAAAACAGTTAATACTTAAATGTGTGTTTGAAGGAGAAAATTGATACATAAAATGGTTCAGATTCATGCTGGTTCTCTTCCCTGTTTCCAGAATACTCTAAATGATGTCCATAATCCTTCAGCCTGTTTCAAAAGTGATGTCCACACTCTTTAAATTTGTCTAACATGGCTTCGGTAGTTTGGTTTTTTTAATCTCATGCTAATAGTTTTTATTAAATAACCCAACTGATACTCAGCCTGTTTTTTTTACATTTTTATAGTTGCCAATTTATGTTGATTACTTCTTTATTAACATGGTTTGGACAGTTCCAAAAAGATATTTAGATACTTAAAGTGATTTATTTACCAAAACTTCCAAATCATTTTGAACATCAACATCAGTCTGAGATGATTCACCCTGTGAAAGTGTTTCTTTCCACTGAGAGCTCCACATGACTGGTTTAAGCTTAAATATCTAGCTTTTGGACACCTATCTTAAAGTAAATGGATCCTACTCAGGGAACTCAAGCAATTGTACAGTGGCCCTGTAACTTTTCAAACTGGGAACTTTGTCTTAGGTCCAGACCATCAGCAAAGACTTGGTGTGGAACACAGCCTGATCTGTGTGATTGTGTCCTCGAAGAACCTGGGTCATTTGTTCTTTGCAAACTTTGAATTAAAAAAACCCAGCAAATATTCAGATGGAAAATGTAGCACAAGGAGCAAAGTCTGTTACAATCTGAAGCTCTGCTGTGTTTTTGTGGTGCACATATTCCTGATTTAGGATTTATTTTTTTTACTTTACACTCTTTTCAATTTAAGAGGGAAGTGAAGAAAGGAAATGTGTTTTTCAACATTTAATATCAGCCAGAGCATCTGAGGATGCTCATACAACAAAAATACCCTCATCTTTTGTCTCAAAGCTATGGAGAAATTCTGCCATAAACAGGTCTGCTGCTCAATTTTATTTTACGCTCATTTGTACTGGTATTGAAAATGAGCGACAAGGGAGACCACAGGTGCTAAAGCATTAAAGAGCTGAAAAACAAATGCAATGTTTCATTTTCAGCTGGAGGCAGATTACAATGTTTCCTGGGGAAAAGCTTTTAATAGAAGGAAATTTTGTGGTAAACTAATGGTGACATTAAGCAGAATTGACTATAATTGATTAATGTCATCTGCATATTTTGTGATTATCTGAGATATGGCTACCCTGTAATGAAAATTTTGCGACACTCAAAGCCTGTGCACAAGGTTATGTCTTCTTGCATAAATCTGAGAGCATAAAGGGGATTGGAGAAGTGCTTTAAATTGCCAAGGATGATCTAGATGATAAAACTTAAGTGCAAAATGAATATTAATTTTTAGTGCATTAAAATTAGCTGACTCTTTGAAGATTGCTGGTACTTAACCTTTTCTGGAGTACAGTGATCTGTTTTAAACTTGAATTTTAAAATTATTTCACTCTTTCAATTTTATGTTTGTTTAGTCTGTTTGTGATAGTGCATTCTGATGTGGATGCTGTAAGACCACTCATGGGAGATGGGAAGTTCTGGGGAGGAGAGTGGGAACAGCACCCCATGAGCTTTTAAAGGAAAAGCCCTGTCTGCACTTAGTGACTGACATCTTGTCTAGGCCACTTTAGTACCAGTGACCCCTTCAACCAGGGGTAAGCTCCTCCATGGTGAAACCTGATGTTTCCTTTGGGGCAGTACAAAGAACAACATGAAATTCTGAATGTTGCACTTTCCAGAGTAAAGCCCTTGCCATACTCTACCCTGCTTTCTCTGTGATACTAGGAATTTTGTGTACCTTGCTAAAGGAGTCAGCCTGCCTTCCAGTGAGGATGCACCTTTATTCTGCTTAGATAAATAATGTATTCTAGAAATTTGCAGTGAGGAACACTGGAGATACTGTTGGAGTCACACACTAGGTTACCCTGACCAAAAGGTACCATAACCCACCCCCTCCCCCCCAACCAAGTTGTCTTAATATAAACAAATCTTTCAGAACTCTCTTTGCTTTTAATTTGCGAGTAGTAGCTTCTTAAGTCACTCTCTTATGGGTCACAGTTCAGATGAGGTCTATACTGCACAGCCAAGGAGCTGGATGTTACTTGAATTGTCCATGGTCCGAATACTGGGCACATTTCTTGAAAAACGAGCCTTCTAGTAAATTGCTATTAGAATTGCTATCATCACTACTCATTAAAAAATTCAGGGCTTTTAGTCAGACTCATTTACAGCTTATATTGGACTAATACCCTTACAGTTTTCCATTATGAAAAGATTAGAAAATGTGTTCTTCCATCTTTGCAGAGCAAATCACCATCAAAGCTGAGAGGACCCAGAGTCTATTTGCAATCAATTTTATTTGTGTTCAGTAAATCTGGCAGAGCTAAAATCATGATATAGGTAATGTTGCTATAGCATATTCATATGTTAACAACTTCCGATAATTTTGTAAGAAATGGATCAAGAACTTGCACTCTCAGTAAGATTTATTTGTCTAAATTATTATAATATAAGTAGTTCAATTGTCGGGATAGTAGAGGAAAAAGTAATTTAGCCATTGAAAAGGGTGTTTGTTTTCTTTGTCATTATGCAAAACCAAATCCTACAAGGAAAGAAAAAGGAAGCGAAACCTGCGAAGTCATGTGTAATTGTCACACGTGAAAAGAAATGTCTCATTTGTGAGAAATTAGAATTCTATCTCGGAAGAAAGAATATGTTTGTGAAAAACAATGTGATCTTTCAGTTATTTATCTGTTATTCAAAATACTTTTTTCAGAAGATAGTGCTATTTTGAAGTCATTTCAGATACTGAAACATTTTGGTCTATATAAATGTCATTAGAGGCACTGTGTTTGTCATTTAGTTATGAATTTCCTTTTCCTTCTTTGTTCCTCAGAGTTCAGTTTGTCTCCACCAACAAGGCTTCCTTCCACCAATATGGCTTCCCCATCACTGCATGGGAATCAAGGGGATATAGGAAATGGTGCTCTTTCTATATTTGGTGGTAGGATGCTCAAATCCATTTGCTGTTTTTGTGTGCAATGTTGTGGTTAATCAAGGGACAGCCTTTAGGAAATAATTATTGTCAATCAGCCCACTTGCAGGAAAATTAACTTTGTAATACAGTTTATCAGCCAGGTCTTTGAACTGCTGGAAGACGAACCATCCCTGTTCTCTGCCTAGGCCAATAACATAGTCAGGGAGAAGTCACTTCTCTTATGCCATGGGTTCAGGGAAGGACCTTTCCTGCATCCTTTTCTTTACCAAGATTATTAAAGAACTGGAGCACCTACCACATGAGGAAAGTCTGAGAGAGATGGGTCTGTTTAACTTAGAGAAGAGGAGACTAGGGAGTATCTTTTCAGTGCTTATATCTAGAGGGTGGGTGTCAGGAAGATGGGGACAGGCTCTTTCACAGTGGTGCCCAGTGACAGAACTAGGGACAATGGCCATAAACTGGAAAACAGGAGGTTCAGCTTCAGCATGAGGAAATACTTCACTGGGAGGGTAACAGAGAACTTCAACCAGGTGCCCAGAGTGGTGGTGGAATTTCTGTCTCTGGAGACTTTCAGAAAGCTGCCTAGACTTGTTCCTGTGTGATCTTCTTCACTGAAAGGGTTATCAAACATTGAAATGGTCTGCCCAGGGCAGTGGGGGACTCGCCATCCCTAGAGGCATTTAAATGGCATGTGGACCTGGTGCTTAGGACATGGTTTAGTGGTGAGCTTGAAGTGTTGGGTCAAAGGTCAGACTACATAATCTTGAACCTGATCTTCCAACCAAAACAATTCTGTGATTCTGTGATCTACTGTAGGAAATCTGGTCTGGCAGGGGGGTTGGACTAGATGAACTTTAGAGGTCCCTTCCAACCCCTACCATTCTGTGATTCTGTTATCACAGGTACCATTTCATTTCAGGGTACGAAGTGTTAATGTGGAAACCTGCTCAATGGTGGAGACTTGCTAGAAAAAGCAATGAGGAGTTAAATGGAATGATCAGTTATATGCACTTAACAATTTCAAAGGGTTGGCCAAAGATGGAACATTATCCTTCAAAAAGTCCTGCTGCGTGGGAGGTTTGAGGGAGGCTGCCACTGCAGGAGATGAGGAGGTGAAGGCAGCAGTTGATTCTCCGCACATCTTGCAGCAGTCATGATTCCTGAATTTGCTGCCGAAATTGGCTGTAAATCTCTCTACTCTGCACTCTCTCAGCTCTGATTATAATGAGCAATCAGAGTGGCTGAAGTGTGCCTTGCTTTCTAGATGAAGCACTTGCAGTACTACACTGAGCTCATTTGAATTGTAATTACTAATAGGATTTTTTAAACAAAATGTTTGGCCTAAGGAGAAACATTATTAGAAGTGAGTTCCATATTTGACACATAACTGCCTTAAGTGTACATGTCTATGTTATAGGTGTTGTTTTTAAAAAAAAAAAAAAAATCTAACACATCAGCGAGCAGTTACAAATATCACAGGACAAAACCGCATTAGATTTGCATGTCGTTTTATTCTGTTTATGTACAACACATCATGCCCTACTAAATGTGTTCACATTTCCCAAGGAGACAGAATAACATAAGAATAGACTCAGTTGTTAGCTCCTGTAAGTTGCAGGACTGAAAGCTTGGTTAGGAACATAAGAACTAGTGAAAGTTGAGAGGTATTCCAAGAATTAGATGTTTGAGGACATCCTGAACTGTGGGAACATTAAGACTGACAAGAATTCTGTGTTCAACTTCTCATATGGAAATATTTTCCTACTCATAATCATCCTTTTTGCTTCTAATTGGGGCACCACAATGTCCTTCTGTATAGAAGGTGGGAGAATACTACAGGTTTTTCAGTTTCATTACTTTCCCTTTATTAAAAATATCTAATAGAGGATGTTCCTTTATTTGATACTGGACACCGAACAAATTCATTCTGTATAACTTAATGTAATGCCTCTAACACCTTTCTCCTGAAATAAGGTTATCTAGAGTCTTTATAGTGCACACAGATAGAGCTGGTTTTTTATCACTGGAGAATTCTTAATACTGTTCAACTCATTTTCTGGATCACTTATGAATAGTTTAACAGAACACATCCCTGAATGGTTCTTGTGGGATTCATCTAGCAACTTCCCTAAAATGAACACCTATTTCCTAACTTTTGTAATGTGTAACTTGATGAGGGCTCCAACTGCTACCTCATTAAGGAAAAGGGCAGCAGCACTGCTTTTTTATTCAGTAGGAGTGTATTCAGAACATCGATCTTATTTAGTCCCTCGCTAGTTTATGAATCCCAAAGAAGCTTAAGCCTTGAAATAACTATCAGATCTCCTTCACCCTGGTCATAGGACTATTAGTGTGGACAACTTTGGCATCTACAGATTTCAGGAGTAGGAAGCAACAGAACAGGAATTTAGATAGCCACAATCTGGTGTTTATGATCAAAATCATGTCTAAATCCTGTGTAAGTTCTTTCACAGCTATAAGCTAAGTGAGTAGGTCACACAGGTAGATTGTCAACAGCTTGGAAATCTCTTTATGTAGGCACCTACAGTAGCCATGAGGCACCAAAGTAATGCCTGCATGCATTAGTGGATTTATTCTCAAAGCTGGTATTTGGGAAAAGCATCCTTCATCAAATGGGTGGTTAAGCAAGTAGTTACCTTTAAGTATGTACTTGGAGCTTTCATCGTGAAATTGGATTTAAGTATCCAAATAAATGAATTCCTAAAGTGAAGCTTCAGTTTCCTTCATAGTCAAAGGTAAATGCACACATCAGCCCTCTGCTGATTGACTCTGGAAATATGTTTTTCATTCTGATTATACATTAAATAGCTTAGACATAAAGTTTTCCCTCTACAGTTTCTACCTCCATGATAGAAATACTCTTTCTACTATTTCCTTCAGATGACCAAAACCAAACTCTTAAAAGTACTTGACTACTGTATGACTCAAGTTGACATATTACAGTTCCATAGTGCATAGCAAAAGAATTCAGAACTGCAACATAGGGGAGAGTACAGGGGTGGAATGGAAGTGAAGGCCTTGAAGGGAAGAGCATGGGATGACAGGGAGAGCTCCAGGGCTGTAAACAGTGACTTGACATCAAGGTCAGTTACTGGTCATTAAAGGAATGCAACCTTGGGAGCTGTATAAAATCACTTTATGATTAACAAAGAGAGCAAAGAAAAAGTGTACAGCATGTGTAAAACTGATGAATGTATGTGGTATGTTCACAAACCTAAAAATTACCCAAGTGCTTCCTGGAGAGAGGAGGAGGAAATTATGCCTTGCAGCAAAAGACTCAAGGTGCTGCCAACTCACAGCACTGCTCCCCACCCTGCAGCTGAAGCCATTAACCTTAGGACCCCCCGGAGTGGTGGCAGGGTGAATGTAACACTAGGGAAAGGGTCAGACAGTAGAAAGTTTATGTGTATCCTTCTACCTGCATGTAATTTGATTTGCAAGTGTTAGTGTGGAACTAGCCCACTAATAATTCTTTGATGAGACTCTTCTATAACTTTTCTTTTCTTTTCTTTTCTTTTCTTTTCTTTTCTTTTCTTTTCTTTTCTTTTCTTTTCTTTTCTTTTCTTTTCTCTTTTCAGGTTAAGTTTTTGCCCATAGTTAGAGTATAACAGCTTTGTGCAAGTTTATACAGACTACTTTCCTGAATGCACCAGCACCAGTCCCTAATTGTGGTCATAAGTTTTAAGATGAACATATTCTTCTTAGGAAGCATCTTTAGGTATGGTAATTTTGTACTTCTTGAGGTTCTTTAATGTCCTGAATTAGCTTTGCAAACTTACAATCCATTGAACATCTTTAGCTATTTTATTTCTAACAACAGTTGTCTAAAGACCAGGTGATTCTTACTTTAGCTTTTGCCTAGGTTTGTGCAAATGTAGGTTTGTGAAATCCATCTCTCTTCTGTCAGTTTTCCAGTAGATAATTTATACACAGATCACTAGATGCTGGTCACAGTGGTCACTGGTTGTAGCCTCAGTCTTGGCACATACAGCTTTAATGTGTTAAGCTTATTTAAATATTTATTTTCTTTCAAATAATTTATATCTTTTGTTCATCTAACATTCATCTCAGGCATTCAGGCTCTTTTGATACTGATGCAATGGTTGTGTTATCACATTGTTCAACTGATTTGTCTTTGTTTTCCTTCTCAGCTTTCTAAGCAACAATATGATCTGGGTACAGCTTAGTACCTCTTTACCGTTAAGATGATGTATTTCATTATGAAAAGCATCAGGAAATAAAGCATCCTTGAATTGAAGGGCCTGTTTGCCCAAGGCAGTACTGACACAAATCTGCTCCATTTCACCAAAGTAACTACAAGAATTTTAACAAAATTGTATCTCCAAAAATTTCCTCTGTTGTAAGCAATGTTCCTTCTACATGCTTGTATTTCCATTATGGGGTCTTGTATTTTCATTATAGGGTGTCTGTGGCTGACAGCAGGTGTTGTTGAGCTCTCCTCACATACTCACCATCTCCCTCTTCTTTATTCTTCTTCCTGGAGTGAGAATAGCTGGTTTAAAAACAAGAGCCATGGTATGGCTAAGCTCTTTAGCTTCACTCTGTACTATGCTGAGAACTGTCCCATTCTACCTCATCCATTCTCAAATTGTTCCTCTTTTTATTTTGTGTTCACTCTTTCTCCACTGATGGGACCTAGGACCTGAAAGTTTTTTAATCCTAAACCAGGTACTACCAAGAAATTATATCTATTCTGATTTATTTGTTACCGTATAGTTCACTTGTTACTTTTACTACAGTCAGTGTTGCAGGCAACATCTTGATTTTTGCATTTATGTCCAGATTAAAAATTAATAGGTTTGCATTTGTCAAATGGCATGCTCCTTAATTATTTTCTATAGCATTGTCCATTGATCTTATGAATAATGCCTCTGTAGCAACAGCACTGTGATTATCATCTTTGTTTAGTCTCTGTGCTATGTTCTTATTTGCAAATTCTATCAAGGTTTGAAATCCATTGCAATTCTCATTTTGTTCTTCAAGTACCTGTTGTTTCTTTTCATAACTATATTTGTTACCTTATAGGAATTTCTGTGTATCATGTAGATGAAATTTATGCCTGAGATCTACACAATTCCTGCTGCAGGTTTCTCTTCTATTACTCTTGGATGTTGGATTATTTCAATTTTATGAGGACACTTTCTATTCATTGATCTGGATTGTGTAATTTTGTTTGCTATGCAAACTCCATTTGTTCTTTCAAGTTTCTTCTGGTAGTTTTATTCAAGCACTTTGGCTGGTGTGCCAGACAGAAATCAGTTCTCTGTCAGCACGCATCCTTTTAAAATTGTAAGGCTGCTTTCTCACCCAGAGATAATTCATCATCTTTCTTGGCTTTTATGTTCTTATCACTCACACACTTCACTTTTGCAGAGGTTGCTACTCCTCAAATTTCTGCTATAGAGTTTCATAATCCATTTTCCCTGCTTTGGTCAACTGGAAATTTTAAAACACAGCAGGTGTTTTGAAATACCTGTTATCTTTTATGAGGGACTGGGTTATGGAGCAATGCATCAGGTTAAGGGTGGGTGGACTCAGCACTGAGTGACAGATGCTGTAAGGCAGCACATGAGGATGAAGGAAGCCTGAATCACGTAATGTGAGGCAGGCTGGTTTTGGAATGGTATGGAATATAGTTCTGTCAGCCTCGAGAGATGACAGGAATTGGCATGCAGAAAGGAGTGAAAGCGGATCAGGATGAGAGGGCACTTGTCTCTGAAGGGTGATGTGTGTTTCCTCTGCTGTACTCAACATGCAGTGAAGTTAAATATCATCACCATGTAGTAAATAAGAACCACATCATTAGTCTGAGGTTCAATACTAAGAGAGATTGCCATCAGTGATCCAGAAGCCCAGTGAATGTATTGCACTCATTTTATAAATCAGAACTGATCAGGTCGCAAGTTTGGTGTGGTTTTTTTTCCTGAGATCCAGTGTCTAACACTTAACTGCATTTTAATTGTTTTCAATGTAGTTCTCTACAGTGAATCCATCAGGCTTTCAATGCACATTGTCTTTCACTGTAATTCAATTTGTGTCTACACAAGTAGGCTTGAGCAGTTACAGTTCCCATGCTAGGGCTGTGGGCAAATGAGCGGGCTGCTGTGTAAACTCTGGCCAAAGTTGTGCAAGCTGAACAGAGTCTGGAAAACTGCTGGACATGACATGGGAAATCGTAGAACATAAAATGCTATGAGAATCTGACAAAAACTACAGACAGCACTGTGGGGAACAGCTTGACCCCGTATGGGGTTAAAGCAGAATTACATGAGAAACATCCAAAGTCCACAGGTAGTTGGACTGGCTCATTAGAGACCTTAGAGGTGCAAAGTCTTGCAAGGCAAACAGCATACAGGTAACATTATAAATAACACCATATAAGGTAGATTTATTATAATCATACTCATTTTACCTTCATGTAACAGATGCTAGAAAATCTCGTCATCTATCTCAGTCGGTACCAGTACTTCATGAGATATTTAATTATTAGCATTTTAGTTTGAATCATAAGCTCAATTTGGAGGAGAGCCTCCTGATCACTTCCAATGGCTGGGCCATTACTTACAGTGATCAGACATCACAGGCATGAACTAGTCTCCTGTCCTCCTATGAAATTAAACTAAAGCTGGGCTCCAGAAAGGCCCTTTGACTTCTAATGGGAACTCAGTTTGTGTAATCAAGCTACCACTAGCCTGAAGCAAAACCCACTGAAATGCTAGGGAAGGGGTAGTGCTGTCATCCTAAATCTAAGTAGTGTGGATGTTGGGTCCACAGCACAGACCATTTTGCTGTCCAGATGGGCTGTGCTGCTTGTTAATGAAGACTTACAAAGGTGTTGTCCAACTTCACATGCTCCTGGGAGAACCCATTCAACTGTACTGCACTTCGAAAGCTCTGTTACCAGCCAGCAGGTGTAACCTTCCATACCAATGAGTGTCTCGTCAACAGTGTGAGCTATGTCTGTTTTTTCGCTTGTTAGATGCCTGATATCTGGCATATGATTAAATGTAAGGCCACACTCAGTCCTAAAATACTCAGTCACATTCACTGGCTTTGGGAAGCAAAGCTTGGTGCAGCGGTCAGATGATCTATGAGTTTGTACTCTTCCATTTCTATCAACACATAGGCTTCCAATAAAAGAAACATGTTCCTGACATTTTACCCTGTTGTGGGAAGAGGTACTCTGTGAAAATTCAGTCTTTAAACCCCATGTGTTCAATAAGAGAAAATATCATTAGTATATCACTAGAAAATACCTTTCTAATATCCTCAGATAGAAATATTGTGAGGATCTCACCTACTGAGGCCCCGACATACGGTTTCTAACAGCTACAGAAATTACTGCTGAGTAGTGACAGAAAATATGTGCTGAACCTAGGAGGAGTGTTATAAAATGATGTGTTTTAAGAATTCCTGGGTTTGTTGAGAAATTAAAAGAGAAACGTGGTTACTGTTGTCGCTACCATACAAGCATATACCTTTCTGTAAGATAGGTCTGTGTTATAAAATCATGTTACTGATGTCTTACCTGTTCAAAATCATCATGAGCCAAACATTATTTTTATTTTTTGACATTTAAAAAAAAGATCCAATTTATATTTTTTACAAAGTTTGTAAAAAAAACATAGCCTTTTCCTGAAAGATAACTTTTGGCTCTTTCTAATGTTTATTTTAAGCATCTTTAAAAACCAGTATGCAAGAGACTTTCAGCAATTACTAGGGTGTCACTTTATTAAAACTTAATTCTGTTGAAATACTTCATTTCAAATTATTGTAGAAGCTGCAATCATTTTTTTTTTCCCCCCAGAAAACAGTAAAGTACTGTAACATTTGATGATAGACTGTTAGATTATGCTCTGGTTCTTATGGACATTCAGTGAGATTTCAATGTTAAGCTAAAATGCCAAAGATACTTTAACTATAAAGATAAAAATATTCTACCATCTGTGCTGCTTATCTTATGCGTTTAGCTGAAAACAATTACCTAATTTTTTAACTTAAAAAAAATAATAATAATCATGGGTCACATTTATTGAGTTGCTATTTTAGCATCATCTGTAAAATGTTGGTTTCTCATGGAGTCAGATCTAGGACTCTGGAGCTAAAGGATGTAACCCCTGTGTATTCTGTGAAAAATCAGAAAGTCCTTAGGGCTGGATCTTTTATTGTAGATAAAAAGAACTGTGTGTATTATGTGAAGCATAGCATCATGCAGTTATTTTTTTGTGTCAATAAATAGTGTAAATTAGGCAAGGCTAAAAAAAGTGAAGTTAATGCAGAATTAAATAAGCTAAGTAAATAGAAATTGTAATCTATTGTTACACATTTTCTATCTTAGAGATCTAAATATTAATAAAGCATTATTTTTAGTATATACTAAAAAGCTATAACTTCTTAGCCAATTTTAAGCAAATTAGTTTACTTTTTCTTTCTGTGAATATGCTTTCTGTCTATAAAATGTGACTATATAGAACTATTGTCAAAATTGAATTTTCCAAAATATTTTTGAAGACTGAGTTTTCAGATCCTCATTTCTTCACCATTGCTTATTGCTGTCTTGTGTAGCAATGACATCAATTTATCATTAGGTTGTTATAGCCAATGCCATTAAGTTGATCACTCCTTTATATTTTTACTTTTTATGTAGAGGTAACTGCTATGACTGTGCATTACAATTTACATTCACTATCTCAAAGCCTTGTATAGGAAAGTGAATTGATATTTCAGAACATTAAGTAGGATTATTAGTCGTACTTTATAGCTGGGTAAGTGGGAGCCAAAAATCATCAAGATAAATCTAGGTGAGGTTCATCACCATCTTAACCAGTGTACACTAGATTGCATAGGTATTATGTATCAGAACTGGAACTGAAACTCAGTCCTCACATCTCAAATTGAAGTATTAGGGCATACTTTCATTTAGCAGTACTAAAATGTACACCCTACAGATATTCATTAAATATCTTTAAGACTTTAATAAACAGTAGCATTTCTTAATGCACTCCAAAATGGTTAAAGAGATCTTTATCTTTTTCTTTTTTCGGGGGGGAATGGCTAAGGTTCAGACAGATTAATGCAGCTTTTTCATTATGGATTTAATATTTCAGTGCTTGCTTCTGGAGTATTTAGCATTTTTTCACTCTGCTGATTAAAATCTGTTGTAGATTATAATTATGCTGGTTTTATAATTCAAACACTCAAAATTGATTTTTAAATCTTTAAGTGGTTTGTACTAGACTTTTATTTCTCAAAGGGTTTAGAAGACTACTTGTATCATATCCTTTTGTCATGTTCTCTGTAAACGCTAAATCAATGCAAAATTAGTAGATTTGCTGTTCTAAAAAAAAAGAAACCCAAAAAAACCCAAAAACCACCACCACCCCTTTTTTCACAGGAGGAAGAACTAAGGAAAAGTGGAGAAGCCAAATACGCGCACTTGAGTGATGAGCTTCACGTATTAATTGAAGTCTTTGCTCCACCTGGGGAGGCGTATTCCCGCATGAGTCATGCCTTGGAAGAAATAAAAAAATTCCTCGTTCCTGTAAGTGTTTTATAGCATTCTTCTGTCACTCATGATGGTTTTGCCACTCTGAATGTTTGCCTCCTATAAACACCTTTAGCTCAAGGAAAAAAAAAATAGTTCTGTTGGACATTAATATTTCATTGTTTCTTCTCAGGGAGATGCCAAACAGACCATTAATTGTCACAGTTCATCCCCTGATATATTTTCTAGATGTTTTATTATTTCCATTTGGGTTTTGTTTGTTTGTTTGGTTGGTTTGGTTTGGTTTGGTTTTTTTTGCTTTCCTTTCTTGGTTTTTGGAGGGAAGGGTGGATTACTTTTTTTCAGGTTGCAGGCATTAGTCATTAGAATGCGAGCACACTTTCGAGGTTTTTGAATATTTGATTCAGTAAAAACATTTTGTATATGTAATGATTTATCTAAATATCTTGCTAATGAAGTTAATGAATTTCTTGTGGAGCAAAGATCACAAGCAAAACATTACTTAGATGTTTCTGTTCAGACAGTTCATTATGACTCAGACCACAGTTTAGCAGTCCTCCATTAGCTAGGGGAGTGCAGAAACATATTCTAAAGCTGGGAACCTTTTCAGTTCACTTTATACTAAATATGTCTCTTTCTGAAATATTTACTTTTTTGTCTACTGATTTGCCATCACAATCTCTAAAATTTACTTTTGCCCACATATATACAGTATTCTGTGATATTTTAATAATTAAAAATTTGCCCTAGAATTTAAGCATATGCAAGCTAAATACTCAGTAAAGGTTGTTTTGCATAGTACTAGAATTACAGGACTTATTGCCTGAGGTCTATCCTGAGACTGTTTAACACTCTAAAAATGTTCAGAACTTACATTCCTTAAAAAAACCCATAATGGGAGCTTGTTTCTATTTCTGAAAACAATGAAGTGCAATAACTGTTTGTATCTCTCAATAATAATGGAAGGATTCAATGAATGCCTTTTTGTTATGAGTAATATGAAACCATGATAAGAGATATTCAGGTGAGGTGTATGCATATTTTCATGGCAGGACTTAAATGTTTTATTTGGTGCAGGCCTCTTGGCAGGGGAAAAGAATACACTACAAGTATAGTATTTAGATATGGTGTTTAAGGGGTTTAATTTTTTTTAAGAAACATTTTTTTAAGTATACTAAATAAGTTACTTAAAATGTTAAAAATAAAAAGCTGGATATTGGTTTTAAATAATTAAGTTTATTGGCAAAAAAATGAGTGTTCATAAATTAGCTACATTTTAACCAAGTTGACACTGTCTTCCTGATTCTCCCTTTGCATACCCTTATTATTCTGACAGTTTGGGAATACTGGTAATAAAACAGTATTTCAAATTCTGGAAAATAACTATAAGACAAGAAAACATTTTTTTCACTATTTCTGACTCTGTGTTAAAAATACAGTATAAGGGACAAATTGGGTCAGTGTTATATGCTGGCAACATAACATGGAATGACATTTTGGCTGCAAGTTAATAGTGAAGATCTGCCAGGCCATAACACTGAAAAAAAAAAAACCCTTAAGTAGCATGTTCTTGAAAAGTCTGGAGTGTCATAGTTAAATGTGGTGACAGGGTCAGTTACAAAGATTGCCAGTGTCTGGCCTTTGGATAACCATATTTCCAGTTGTTTGGGACTTTGCCAAACTTTAATGTGTTTTTGTAAGAGGTTCCTGTTTAAAATGACCTTTATATGCCCTCTTCATTCTGGAAGAGATCTCCTACATTATAGGATGATGCAGTGATGATGGTCCCCATTCCTATGCCCCCTGGATTTTTAACATCCATTACGTAGGTGGTGAGCACACTGAGACTAGTAAAGAATGATCAAAAGAGACTTTAGAGCCTTGGGACAACTGGTGAGAGATTCTGGGGCACAGATTATCCTTTCCTCTCTCCTTCCAGTGGCAGGCAGCAACATCGGAGGTGAACAGGCAAAGAGAGGTTATTAATACATGGCTCCATAGCTGGTGTCACCATAACAATTTCAGCTTTTTTGACAATGGGATGACCTATACAGCACCAGGTTTACTGACACCTAATGGGAACCACCTTTCTCAAAGGGGAAAGAGTCTTTGCACAGGAGTTTGCAGGGCTGATTGACAGAGCTTTTAACTAGATATGAAGGGGAAGGGGGATGTATCCACACTAGCTAGAGATGCCTGTGGGTGTTGTATCCCAGCACTTGTGGGGCAGTATGCTGACATTTTTGAGAACCAGAAGTTCTTCCACCCCCCAGGGGTGAAAACTATATGCTCAACCACCTCTCTGAAATGCTTATACACCAATGCATGCAGCATGGGGAATAAGCAGGAGTTATTGGAGATCTGTGTTTGGTCTTAGGGCCATGATGTCATTGCAGTTCCTGAGACATGGTGGGACAGCTCACATGACTGGAATGTTGTCATGGACAGTTATGTACCTTTTAGGAAAGATAGAACAGCAAAGCGAGGTGGTGGAGTCATTGTTGATGTGCATGAGCAACTGGAATGCATTGAGCTCTTCCCAGGGGAGGATGAAGAATGTGATGAAAGCTTATGGGTGAGAATTAAGGGTCACTCATATATAGGTGAAACTCATGTGGGTGTCTACTACAAACCACCAAACCAGGAGAAGGATGTTGATGAGATCTACAGGCAGCTGGAAGTAGCCTCAAGATCACATGCCCTGGTGATCATGGGTGGCTTCAATCACCCTGATATTTGTTGGAAAGGCTACACAGTAAGGCATGCTCAGTCCAGAAGGCTCTTGCAATGCATCGATGATATCTTCCTGATGCAAGTATTGGAAGTGCCAACAAGGAAGGGTGTACTGCTGGACCTTGTATTCACAAACAAAGAAGGTCTGGTCAGGGATGTGAATGTTGGGGGCAGTCTTGAAGGTAATGATCATGACATGGTAGAGTTTAGTATCATATAAGGAATAAGCAAGGCAATAAGTAAGATTGCAGCCCTGAACTTGAGGACGGCTAACTTTTTGCTCTTCAAAGACCTACTTGGGGGAATCCCTTGGGCTAAGACTTGAGAAGGTAAAGGAACCCAAGAGAGCTGGTTGATATTCAAACATTACTTCCTCCAAGCTCAAGACAGGTGCATTCCTTTGAGTAAAAAATCAAGTAGAGGAGGCAGGAGACCATCATGGATGAGCAAGGAGCTGCTGGAAAAACTCAAGTGGAAGAATGAAATTCACAGCAGGTGGAAAAATGGACTGGTCTCTTGGGAGAATTATAGGAATGCTGTCAGTGTAGGGATGCAACAAGGAAGTCCAAGGCCCTTTTGGAATTAACTCTGGCCAAGGAAATAAAGGAGAACAAGAAGGGCTTCTTCAAATACTGCAATGGTAAAAGGAAGACTAGGGAAAATGTGGGTCCACTGCTGAATGATGCAGGAGCCCTGGTGACAGAGGATGCAGAGAAGGTAGAGTTATTAAATGCCTTCTTTGCTTCAGTCTTCACTGCTAAGACCAGACCTCAGGAACCCCTGACCCTGGAAATTAGAGCAAGATTGAAAGCCTGGAAGGAGGAAGTCTCTCTACTGGTCGATGAGGATTGAGTTAGAAATCACTTGGGTAAACTGAACACACACAAATCCATGGGTCCTGACAGGCTGCACCCATGAGTGCTGAGGGAGCTGGCTGATGTCGTTGCTCTACCACTCTCCATCAATTTTGAAAGATCATGGAGAACAGGTGAGGTGCCTGAGGACTGGAGGAAAGCAAATGCCACTCCAGTTTTCAAAAAGGGCAAGAAGGAATACACTGGTAATTGCAGACCAGTCAGCCTCACCTCCACCACTGGAAAGGTAATGGAGCATCTCATTCTAGAGATCATATTTCAGCACATGGAAGAAAAGGTTATCAAGAGTAGACAACATGGGTTTACTAAAGGGAAGTCATGTTTGACTAATCAGATAGCCTTCTATGATGGTGTGACTGAATAGGTGGATGAAGGGAGAGCAGTTGTCTACCTTGACTTCAACAATGCTTTTGATACTGTCTCCCATAACATCCTCATGGGTAAGCTCAGGAAGTGTGAGTTAGAAGAGTGGACAGTGAGATGGGTTAAGAACTGGCTGAACAATAGAAGTTAGAGGTTTTTGATCAGTGGTGCAAAGTCCAGCTATCGACCTGTAAGTAGTGGTGTTCCCCAGGGGTCAGTTCTGGGTCCAGTCTTATTCAATTTTCATCAATGACCTGGATGAAGGGAGGAGTGACTGATACTCTGGAAGGCTGTACTGCCATCCAGTGAGATCTGGACAGACTGGAGAGCTGGTCAAAGTTAAATCTAATTAAATTCTACAAGGATAAATGTAGAGTCCTAGACCTGGGGAGGAACAACACCATATACTGGTACATTAGGGATAGACCATCTGGAAAGCAGCTCCATGGAGAGAGACCTTGGCATCCTACTGGACAACAGTTATCCATGGGACAGCAATGTGCCCTTGTGGCCAAGAAGGCCAGTGGTATCCTGAGGAGCATTAAGAAGAGTGTGGCCAGCAGGTTGAGGGAGGTTCTCCTCGCATTCTGCCCTAGAGAGACCACATCTGGAGTATTGTGTCCAGTTCTGAGCTCCCGAGTTCAAGAGGGACAGGGAAATACTAGAGAGAGTCCAATAGAGAGCTACAAAGATGACTAAGGGAGTGGAGCATCTCTCCTTTGAGGAAAGGCTGAGACACCTGGGGCTGTTTAGCCTGGAAAGGAGAAGAGTGAAAGGGGATCTTATTAATGCTTGCAAATATCTGAAGGGTGGGTGTCAAGTAGAAGGGACCAGTCTCTTTTCAGTGGTGCAAGGGGCAACAGGCACAAGATGGAACACAGGAAGTTCCACCTCAACATGAGGGAAAACTTCTTTACTGTGAGAATGATAGAGCACTGGAACAGGCTGCCCAGAGAGGTTGTGGAGTCTCCTCTAGACACTTTAAAGACTCCCCTGGATCTGTTCCTGTGTGGCATGCCGTAGATGTTCCTGAGCTGGGAGAGGGTCGGACTTGATCTCCAGAGGTCTTTTCCAACCCCTACCATTCTGTGTTTCTATGATGCTGTCCAGCCTGAGAAAGTCTCTTTGGGTGAATAAGGGAGAGAGCATTGTGTGGTGAGAGTGGTATTAAAATCTGTGGCATGTTGGTGTTGTAAATAGTCAGCATCGGCACATATTTTGTGTGACACATTATTTATTGAGAAGAATGTTATGTATTTTCTAGCACAACTGAAATAGCTACACAAGAGAAAATATAAAAACAGTCTCTGTTACAAGATTTTGAACTTGGTTGTCAGCCGCAATAATCACTCCAAACAAGTAACAATTGTACTTTATGACTTGTTTGTTAGTTTTATCCCCTCTGCTTCATTTCAGATTTACAACAATTTACAAAGCAATTATTAACTGGCTGGTTACAACATGTGTCAAGGGGTTTACACTCGAAAAGCTTGCACTAGATAATTTCCTTTTTGTTCCCTATTTACAGCGTCTCTTGAATATGTTTTACGATGTTTCATTGTTTATAAGACCTAATTTATTGTAGCAGTGAATACTGAATTGCATGACAGGGATGAAAGCAGTAGAACTTAATGGTTTTATTTATCCCAAATCAGGGATATAATAAATTATTAAAATTAGTTTTTACATTGCTTATGAATTTTGTGACATTTAAGTGATATATTGCCCTCAGAAATTGAACTGATTGTGTCAGTAAGATGGAAGAATGTTTTTCTACAGTATCAGTAAGTTTTAATGAGTCTGAATTTTAAAATATATGCCTCAAAAACATAACAGAAAAAGAGAAAAATGTAATATAGGACTAAGAAAGAAAAAAAATATTGACTGCTTTCTAAACTGAAGCAAAGTTTTAATGAACAAGTGATTTTAATATAAACATGATTACTTCATTTTTACTTTTGTCCTTGCCCAAGACTAGTATCAAAATCTTTATAAGGAGGATTTCACCTCCAAGTAAGAGGTAGAAACAAATTACTGCGATTTACACTGGCTGTTCCACATGTTAACACATTTCAAAGCTGCAGGCAGCTCAGCCTCAGGTGGTGCATTGGGATCCCTCCAAACAGGCATTTCAGTGAATGATTGAAGCCTCCATGTCTGAAGCCTTCAGTAGCTCACCAACTGACATGCTTTTAAAGCCAAACTGCTTCATTTACTGTCTGCTGCTTCCATTTGGCAAATGCCTTGAGGTCTGTGTGGGAGCTGCCATCAGGGCATTGCAAACTGGTAGATGAGATTTATTTTGCAATTGACTTTGCTAGATCTTTTGTATGTTTTATGCAAAACTTTGTCTTTTGGAGAGGTGTTTTATATCCTATTACTAGCTAGTTACTGTGCTTTATTTTAGTTTGATGTTTGCTCTCAATATGAAAGTTTAATATAATTCAAGTATGACAGATCAAAAGACCCATGACTAAGTAAATAGGATTAATACCTCAGAGTTTTGAAACATGACTACCTCCTCCATATTTTTTTTGGCAACTTAGTAAATATAAAAAAACCCCATTCTTCCCAAAGTCAAGGTTTTAGGGAAAAGATCAATTTTGAAACAGACCCTGACAATTCTAATGATTCTAATTCTAATATAAGTTATTCAGTATTAGCTATGCGAAAAGTACAAACAGTAGGGATATTCAGGAGGAGCACTTGTTTTACAGATTCATCTCTGTGGCCAGCACAGATTTGATAAAAACCATTGGTATCTGATTGCCAAGTATTCCTGACCCCAAACTCCTGGGAACATAGGTCTGGGTGAGGAACCTAAGGCTGATCTTATGTCTCAGTGCCTCAGAGTGGGATGCAGGGTCAGTGGACTAGAAGGGGAAATGCTTAAATTCACCAGTATGGGAGGGAAATAGCTTAGAAGCTATTTTCAAGCTTTGCTGATTTTAAAAGGTTCATAGCTATTAAATGCTATGAAACTTTCTTCACCGTTAATAAGCAATGAAACGCTACATCATTCTTATCAGATATGACTGTATCGTTCTGATTTACATTCAAAAGTACAAATATATTTTCTGAACAAGCTATTATTTCCACAAAGTAAGGGGCAATACTGTTGTTAGTAGTTCTGTGCTTCCTAACACATGCAAAATCTTTTTCAGATAACCATTTTTATCCCTTTAAGCACAGCATTTCTGTTTGCCATGGTTAGCATCCCTTGGGAAGCAGATGCTATTTGTTCATTTTATGTGTGAGTGCTCTGTAATAGGGAGCTATTATGCAGAGGTCAGATTGCAGCCGTGGTGACACCACTGTTTTAAAAATATTGTTTACAACTGTGTGGTCAGATGATCAGAAATTGAATCAATTACTACTTTAAGAGTTGCTTTTCAACTTATTTGCATACATTTTCCTAGCCACTTGTATCTGCTTTAAATTGAGGCATACTGGAACCACTGAAGGACTGAGAATAAACACATGGTCTTTTAATGCAGTCCTGTTGGTGGATGGTCACTCGTGGTTGTCTGCCTGTGTAGAGTCCTAAGGGAAGTTGCAAAGTCCTACACCTGGAGAGGAGTAACACCATGCACCAGTACAGGTTAGGGGTTGACCCTCTGGAAAGCAGCTCCATGGAGAAGGACCTTGGCATCCTACTGGACAATAGTTATCCATGGGACATCAATGTGCCCTTGTGGCCAAAAAGGCCAATGGTATGCTGGGGTGCATTAAGAAGAGTGTGGCCAGCAGGTTGAGGGAGGTTCTTCTCCCCCTCCACTCTGTACTAGAGAGACCACATCTGGAGTATTGTGTCCAGTTCTGGCCTCCCCAGTTCAAGAGAGATGGGGAAATGCTAGAGAGAGTCCAATAGAGAGCTACAAGGATCATTAAGGGATTGGAGCATCTCTCCTTTGAGGAAAGGCTGAGAGACCTGAGGCTGTTTAGTCTGGAGAAGAGAGGATCTTATTAATGCTTGCAAATATCTGAAGGGTGGGTGTCAAGTAGAAGGGACCAGTCTCTTTTCAATGGTGCAAGGGGCAACAGGCACAAGATGGAACACGGAAAGTTCCACATCAACATGAGGAAAAACTTCTTTGGGTGACAGAGCAGTGGAACAGGCTGCCCAGAGAGGCTGTGGAGTCTCCTTCTATAGAGACTTTCAAGACTTGCCTGGATATGTTCCCATGTGGCCTGCCCTGGGTGTTCCTCCTTTGGCAGGGGGATTGGACTTGATGATCTCCAAAGGTCCTTTCCAGCCTCTACCATTCTAAGATTCTATGATTCTACCTCAATATTTTCTGAGGGTGTTTATAAGATCATATCAGATTCCTTTATTAGGAATTAAGAGTGATGAAGGAACATGTGAATGCAAGTTTTTATGTTGTTGTTGTGAATTCAGGCTACAATGACTTTCAGAGTTTCTTGTAGATAACTACATTACTTATTGAGTAGTTAACCTCAATCGTTTTATCTCATCTTTTATTTCATACTGGAAGTTATTCATACCAGAAGTATGTATGAAAATACTGAGATCTGTTAGGAATTGTAAACAGATACCACTTTGTTTCAGTGGGAACAGTTGAACAATCTTAAATTAGATATTAATACCTTGAAGGTCTTTCTCCAGCTCATGTTTCAAAAGAAATTGTTTTACTTCAAATATACATTTATTTTATGTATATTAGTACTCATAGATACTACAGACCAAAGTTACTAATGATCTGTTACGCCTTGTTTTCCTGACTATATTGTAGTACATACAGCACACAGTAGCAATTTTTCATCAAGCCAGTTTTGACTGGTTTATAAGGAGTATATGTACATGTATGACATTTATTTTACCCATATTTTATTAGCTATCTGAATTTCTTCTGTGCTGCAGTGTATTATAAAATCTCTATTTATATACCATTTCACATTTCCCTAACTATGATGGTGAGCACTGGCACAGCTCCATCTCTAAAGAAACGTCTCTTACTGTCCAAGTAAATAATTTATACTTGCATATTATGCAAAAATACTTGAAGTAATTACTAAAAACTGCGATAAGGATATTATTTAAGAAGCTGGTTTAGTTGTGCTGGGTTCTGTTTTTCTCAGTGTGCAACACCTCTGGCAATTTCACTGACAAGTTTTGATAATCAAGAAAAAAAAAGTCCTAAAATGTCATAAAACTTTACCTCTTCACAGCATTTTTGCCTACATGTTACTTATCAAATCAAATAATTATAAATATATTCAAACACAAGTGTACTCAAGAGTGTAATTATAGCTTGTGGACAGTGATTCCTGGCTTTAGACAGACTCTTTCTTCTTAACCACAATATTGCCTGATTGAGCAGCAGCAGCACTTGCATAGTTTATATCACCCATTTTAAGTTTGATGAAAATAAGTCCAAAGATATCCCTCCGAGTGAAGGTTTGGGGGTGGAGATGTACACTAAAATGGCCTTTTGAATTCAAGATTATACTGAAGTATTTCTCAACTGTCTGAAATTTTATGTACTTGCTGATATACAGTGTAGACTACTTGTTCTTTCTGCTGTGAATCTATAAAACGGATAGCACAAAGATAACACAAAGAGCGCGTAATTCCTCAAATGTCTTAAATTTGTGTTATTCTGAGTGGATCACCTGTTGCCATGTCAGACCAAGTATCTTTTGCCCAGGCTTAGCTCTCCAGCTGCTTCAAGGTGGTATAGCTACTTCACAGCCTCACATGTGTGTTAAGGTTTGATACTCCCACTCTGAGTGAAATAAGACCTTTTTAGATATGCCAGAGATACATTTGTATGTCTGTGAAAGCAATCTCTTGGTCATCTCTCTCTGACACTCAGAAGAATCAATATAAAAGGCATAGCCTTATTACCAAAGCTAGCCCTTTGTTTTTCTTTTCAGATTAACTGGAGATGTAATCAGGGATTTTACACTGATGATTAATCTGGGCATACTATTGAAACATGGCTGTAGTTTAAACAAATACTTACAACTTGTTTGGTGAGTCTGTATTCATCAGCAATTTTATAGTTTTGTTAATGCTGCTTCCTCTTGCCAGGGTGTAGGTTTTTGACCAGTAGCAAATCAGTAGCAATTATTTAGGTGTAGGTGATAAAATTCATCCAGAGAAATTTGAATCCTACAGTATTGCCATTGGTTTCTTAATAGCAGGTCTGTAATATGTACCAAGAAGTTGTCTATGGTATTGCACATTAGACTGTACAAGCCACTTTGCTTCAGGCCACAATACCCTCTTGCACATCTGGCATTTAAGACCTCTGTGTGTGCATACAAATTTGGCCAATCATCTCATCAATAAAGATTGGGTATTTGACCCAGTGATGAGGCTGCAACTTACTGGTCTGAAAATAAAATTTTGTGTGGTTGTATATAAAAATAGGCATGAAAACTGTATGTAAAACGGTAGTCTTTCATGAAAAGAATTCTTTGTAATGATGAAAAAAAAGATTTGTGTCCTGGTTTGAGTGAGAACAGAACTAAATCTGTTCAGTGATTTTACTTTTCAGTTCAGTTCTTCTAACTAACTGCACTGTCTGAAGTTAGCAGCCTGTTTTCACAGGCAGTGTCTGCTGCTGGCAGTGAGAACACCCCATGTTAGAGTTACTACCAAGGATTGGTGTGCAGACCAAGGGCACTGCGGGATCTTGTGTACCACAGTGGGGGGTGCAGAAAGTAAAAGGACACGCCTAAAGGGAGGAGCGGGAAGGACAGGTGACCCCAAACTGACCAACGAGGGATTCCATCCCATATACATCATATTCAGTATAAAGCTGAGGGACTGCAAAGGTCTCATCACTTTCTTTGCCCTCTTGGCCCACTTTGCCAACATTGCTCAGCTTGGCTTGGGTCCTCTTCCAATTTATTCCTTGGAGCATATGAGGAGGACTCTGTCCATTCTGCCTTTGATCCCCAATCACTGTGTTCCTGAATCTGGTACCAGAATCCAGCTCCTGAACACAGCTCCTGTCTTCTGCAGGGCCCAGTCTGGGACTCCCCCAGTGCCTGCTCCACAGCATCAGTGGTGACAGTGACATAATTACCATCAGGGGGGTTGGGTTCGATACTGGTTTTGTATGTATTTGTATATATTCCCATTATTATTATTTTCATTTTCATTAAAGCTGTTCTAGTTTCCTTTTCTAATCAAAAAGTCTTTCTCCCTTATGCTCTTTCTCTTCCCCTTTGGGGAGGGAGGGGGGTTAACAGAGAGCATCTGTTATAGGTCTGAGAGGCTGCCCCGACCTTAAATCATGTCAATGTGCAAGATGTCATCATGCATTTCCATCATATATACTAGTCTCATTTTTTTTCATCCACCAATATGAGGAAAGAAAAGGACAATATTTGGGTTATAAACATAAGACTGAAAGCAAAGAGATAAGATTTCTTTATTTTGGCTCTTTCAAGAAATTGATTTGTGGCTTAGCCAGGTTATTTTATCTTTGATTCACTTATTTCAGCAAAACGACAATGGGATTTTTGAGGTTAGATTAATTTGTGAAGGTAGACTCAAAAAATTTATTTTCCTGTTTTATTTCAGATTGAAAAGCTTACTGCAAATAATACCCAGACAATGTGTTGGGGTTTGGGGTTTGTTGTGATTTTTCATGTCTTTCTTGTTTTTCTTTTTTAAAAGGGAAGAAAGAAGGTTTTAGTGGCAATTTTTTTCTTCTTTTTTTTTTTTCTTTTTTTTTTTTCTTTAATGCAGCAAAGGTCATTGTAGCCAATTCTGAGGATGCTGAATTAGGCTTGCTTAGAAAAACAAAAGAAAAAGCCCAGAACCAGAGTAATCTTTCCTCTGTTGTGTTCCTTCAGCTTCCAGCAGTCAAAAATTGAATCTTTAAATACCTATATCCAGACCATCTTGCCTTATACCCTGTGCTAGATTTTTCTTCTCTTCCTGAGCTTTTTTGAACTGTAGTTAAGTTTTTGGCATCAGAAAAATATCAGGTGGAAACGAGCTTGACAGTTCAATTATGCAATGTGTGTGAAAACAGAAACAGTACCCCAGAACCCTACTCTTACTTGTTTTAAAGAATCTGCTTAACACTTTATGAGTGCCCACATCTTCATGCATAGTTAAAGACAATGGATAATCTTACACCAGTCCTCACTCTTACATCGGCTCTGGATTTGTTTCTTTTCCAAGTCCCCCATCTTTTCTTCCAGAGAAGTAGAGGTAGCTCTGCTTATCCATGTGACATTCCTGACTATTCTTTCCTTGTCTTTCAGTCCTTTCCTTAAGTTACCCCTGGGTTTTGGGGGTTTTTTTGTGCAGGGATGGGATGGCCAGGATGGCACACAGTAAAATCATCTCAGTAGTCAAGAAGAAGTACACTGATGAAATGAGTCTTCTGTTATTTTATGGCTTAGTGTCAGTTTTTTTCTAGTATTATTTACCATTCTTCCTGCTTGCATTGATTTGATGTTTTGAAATCGTTTTGTATCAGTTATATATATGATGAGCAAAACTGACACTTTCATCACTCAATAAATTACTCCCCTCAGAAAACAAAAAGATTTAAAAAGCCCAGCTATTCTTAATATTCCTTCTCCTATAACCAAAGAGAAAACTAATAATGAAAAAGGTGCTCTCTTTAATCTTTTGACAACTTCTGGTGTAGTTGAATAGAGTTTTGATCTCCATTTGTGAAGTTCTTGAAGACTGGATGTCTCATTTTCTCTGTGCCCTGCCATATGACATAAACCTGTACAGAAATTGTGTGAAGGGTAAAGGTACATTCATCCACGGAATGGACTGGTGACAACAGCCTGAATACATTCAGTATGCACAAACATGAGCCAGTTTCAGTAAGTAAAGGATATATATTTGTATGGATTTATGATGTTTTGAAAAGTTTAAAGTGTCCTATTCTCAAGGAATAATATGACAAAATTTTATTGGCATGAGATAGTTAAAAGAAAAAATAAGTTCAGACATCAAGTTGAAAAGAACAGATTGTTGGTTGACCATGAAAACATCTTTCTGTGGAAAAACAATAACTTTAGTTTAATATGATTTTGGTTCAGACTCAGTGATGAAGGGATAGCAAGAACTTGTAAATAATCACTATATAAAAATCAGGAAAAGATGCAGAAAACAGATTAATAGCAATTAAATTTATACAATAAAGAATACGTATTTCATTGAATAGTTGTGAAGGAAATATATAGCCATCAGTGCAATAATAATGCAAATTAGTTCAAGGAACATTATGAATAAAAGCAATCCTAAAAATAGATATAGACTTCAGTCCCTGGAGATGGTAACTTCATCAATAGCATTAATGATGCAGAAAATGCAGAATCTTTTAATAAATATCAGTTGTGTAGCTGGAAAAATATAGGAGTAAGTAGTTGTACCTTACAAAAATGATGCAATACTTTGCAGTTACTAGTACAGTAACATTAATTTTAAGGAATCCTACTTAGAAATAAATCAGGAAACTGGAGAGGAGTTCATAGTGTGCTGGTGTGAAAGCAGTTCTGTGAGCAGAAGAGCTAATGAAGGCTGAGGAAGGGTTGAGGGAGGTTGTCCTCTGTCTCTGCTCTAGTGAGGCCACATCTGGAGTACTGTGTCTAGTTCTGAATTACCCAGTTCAAGAGAGACAGGGAACTACCAGAGGAAGTCCAACAGAGAGCTGCAAAGTTGATTGGAGGACTTGAGAAAGGTTCCAAAGTCTCCAAAACTTACAAAAGGAAGGGTGAGAGACCTGGAGCTGTTTATCCTGGAGAAAAGAAGAATGAGAGAGTCTCTTATCAGTGCTTTTATAAATATCTAAGGGGTGGTTGTCAAGAGGATGGGGCCAGTCTCTTTTCAGTGCTGCCCATTGATAGGACTAAGGGAAATGGACACAAACTGGAACATAGGAAGTTCCACCTCAACTTGAGGAAAATCATCTTTACTTTGAGGTGACGGAGCCCTGGAACAGGCTGCCCAGGTTGGTTGTGGAGTCTCCTTCTCTGGACACTTTCAAAAGCCACCTGGATGTGTTACTGTGCAATCTGCTCAAGGTGATCCTGCTTTAGCAGGGGGGTTGGACTAAATCTCCAGAAGTCCCTTCCAATCCCTACCATTCTGTGATTCTGATTTATAATGACTTTGGGACTTCTGTTCAGATTTTGGGGGGTTATATAGGGAGTATGTGCTCAGTTTGAAACTTTTATGTATTCCAGACATTCACAACTTAATTTCTGGTGGTTTTTGGTTCACCTTGTGTGGTCATTAAGGGCAAGTTATCTTCCTCACCCTTCTGGATAAGCACTTTCATGAAACTGAGAAGAATTGCCTGTTTTAGGACTGCAGGACATCTGTCAGATACAGCTGGAGTTGACCAGTGAGTCAAAAGTTAATTGGATTGGAATGAGAAGCAGTAAAATAGATGTATGGCTAGTGAAAGAAGAATTTGTGGTAGGAGCATGACCATGTGGTGATTGTGCGGTAACCAGCCTGACACCAGTTCTTCACTGAATAGTTGTAAAAGATTGAAACTAATAAAAATTTGCGAAGGGAATTTTAACTCTGCTTTAATGTTTGCGTGGCTTGATAAAAATAAATTTGTCAACAAATCAGATTTCATGTTCAATGAGAAAGTTTGTTGATAAACTTAATTGTGTTAGTGACATCTGATACTTCTACAAAAATCTATGACTTGTATGATATAAATGACTGGGCTTAAAACTTCTTTGTAAGAAAGTTTCCCTAAGTAGGTTTGTCTGTAGCAATTTTCTTAAGGAGTTGCTGTGTGAAACTTCATCTGTCAGACCAGGTTTGTGTATCACATTTTGAAGATGTAGATTTGCATCTTGATATTAGATTATTTCAATTCAGTATATTCTTCTCTCAACACAGCAGTTTCTTTTAGATGAGACCTACAGAGAGGCTCAGGTGGTGCAATACTTCGACTCTCTAGCAAAATCTGTAGCCATTAAGCAGGTGAAGAGAGACTTCTTGTGTGAGAGTGATGCTTCAGAGTGCATCCCCAGCCATCAGCCTGATGAGATTCAGGATGCATCTTATGTCCTGCCTCCCTGCTAGGTTTAGACACTTTGGAAGCATCAAGATAAGAGACATACTTCCATAGAAATTAAAAACTAGAAAAGGATTTTAATAAGAAGAATTATTCTCTGGAGCTGCCCATAGTCCATTTCCCCAAAGGGAAACTGTTAGTGACTTTATAGAGTCCTGGATTACCAGGTTGGAAGGAACCTCAAGGATCATCTGGTCCAGCCTTAATAAAATAAGATAATATAATAACAATATAAGATAATAATAATAAGATGATGCCCCAGCACCCTGTCCAGATGAATCTTAGAAAAATGCAATGTTGTAGAATCTACCACTTCCCTGGGGAGATTATGACCCAGTCAGTAAAATCTTGATTACAGCATTGTTGAAAATCAGAGGTTTTAGGAGCAAATGAGAAATCTTTGGAAGCAGTGTGACAAGCTGGTTAGGATCTGTGGCTATTTCTGTTTAAGGTACATACATTTCTGTTTATAATGGATACTTAGCAGAACAGTACAAGAAGAAAGTAAAAACAATGGAAAGTCCTTATTTTTCAGAACTTTCTTTCTGATTGTTTCTTCACTTTTATAAACTGTGTTAAAATTCAAAAGTAAGATACTGAACAGTAGTTGATTTTGGGTTCTTAATTAGGCTCTAAGATTAGGGTTAAATGAATAGACATACACTGTCTTGAGAATTGTCAGTGAGACAACAGGCAGGGAAACACAGGCAGAAGGTGATTTTTTCCAACCAGTGAGGAATTCAAAAGGTCATGGAGAACTTTTCAGAGAAAAAAAAAATCACTTTTAAAGTGGCAGTTAATAACTGCTCATTGTTTTCATTGTTTACTTTACGTCATTGCTGCTGTTGAAGAAGTGCATTAATGCTGTGTTCTGAAGACACTAATCTGGTCACAAGTCCCTAGCCTGTAGGTATTCCTTAGGTGCCAAATATACATGGGCCAGCAAGTTAAAACAGATGGGGAAAAGCAATGAAGAGGTCTAAAGTAGCAGTAGTTACAGCAGATTCAGGAAACCAGACCTTTTATCACAAAAGTAGCTAAGAAAATCCCCTCAGTGTCAAAAAGGGCAATTGCATATGTAACAGGGTGCTAAGTTAGGCAGCTCTAATCACTGCCCAGTCATTATCCTTAAACTGATCAGTTAAAAATCGGTGAAAGAAACCAATGCTAAATTAAACAAAGATTTTACTCTGCTTTTGATTGAGATTTCTTTTCTGCCTACAAACACATCAGAATGACAATTTGTGCCTTGGGTATTGGCTGGTCTACACTTCTCTGTGTATCTTGCTTTGAGAAGCACTTAATAGATTTATGTCAGTAAAAAGAACTGCATCCATGGGCCGACCTTTCATACCAAACGGAAAGCAGCTGCAGTTAAAGACAGAGGTGATATAAAGCTCTGAAAAATATTTGTGCAATGGGAATCCTGACAGTCTGCTTCACTACCATATCTTCAATGTGGTATGAGACCCTGATACACTATTGTAGACCTGCATGAGAATGTGGGTGTGCCATCTCCATCTTGTCACCCAAACAGTGTGAATATTTTGCAGTAACTTTAAAGAGATCTCCAGTTTAATTTGGTTAATCAGTCTTCACTTGGAGCTCAACTTTTTGCATCGTCACAAATCATATTTTCTGCTGGAATACAAAAGCCCATTTTGTTTATAGTGCAATCATATATTGCAATATCACTTAAAACATAATTTCTTCTGTGTCCCATTTCAAACCAAACAGCTATCCAAGTCATATCTTTATTGTTAAAATGGCAAACAAACAAACAAAATCTGAATATATTTAATTTCCTGCCATACCCTAGCCTGTTTTTATGTGAATTAGAATTATTGTATTTGGGGACCTTAGTTGAAGGCCATTTATAAAGTATATCAATTAAATCTTGACTTGCAATTCAGCCATTTAATCAGTTCTGAACTAGTAGTGATTTTATGTAGTTTAAGGCCAGAGGAAACAGAGAATCTACATTGCTTGTGTATATTATTATATATTATTATAGTGTATGTATTGTGTTCCATATAATGATATAAATCTTTATACTTATTAGAAAGTATATTACTATAATATAGTGTAGTCTATTATTATATACTGTTAGGCTGTTATACCGTTATACCAAGACCATCAGATTTAGTTGTGCATCCTGCTCTCAGGTCATCCAGCTGCTCTACACAAGTGCTCAGCTACTGCCTGGCACCCACAGCAGGTGAGAAAAACTACCTGAATGCACAGCTGAGGACTTCTATTTATGGAATAAACAATCTTTCCAGGCAGTCTGATCAGAGGACCAAGAATCAGGAAGGGAGAGAGAATCCCTTTTTTATACTAAACCTGCCAGTTTTTCTTCTGTGTTGTAAAGCATTATATGATGCACCTGAAAGGCTCTCTCTGCTGGCATAAACTGACCTGTGTTCTGTCTCAAAGGATGGCAAGTTTCTCGTGGTTCACAAATATTTCTAGGGAAAATATTTATAAGGATAGGAAAGAATGCATCTGCCCAATATCATATTGGGGTCAAAAGAGCTTCTTGACCCTTCTAAATGACTTACTTTCATCTTCTTTAGGCATGTATTGATTTTGATGGGAATAATCTAGGCAGTTCTCTTGCCCCAGAACCTGTGAAGGGAAATCAAGGGAGAATTTATAGATTCACAAATTCTGAAACTGGGAAATACAATGATTGCTTTCAAGTCCCAGCCCACACAGACGGTAAAATTTCTCCTATAAAATGTATTAAAGATAACTTTCAGAGAGAGACCAAATCTCAGTTCTAGGGCTCCAGGTGATCTCAAGTTCCTCATCTTCCTGCTAAGCTTTAGTTACACTTAGTGGTAGTAAACTATGTCTGTTTTCAAGATTGGGGGGTTTAACTCATAAATTCAGCTTCCAGTCAGTAGTTCTGTGTCTTTTCCACATAAAAAGCACCTCCTTCTCCTTCCAGCTGTTGGTTATCCCTTTGAGCTTCCAGAGAGAGAGAGTGTCAATTTTCAGTAAACAGAATATTGTTGTTAAGCCTCATTTCATACAGATTTTTTTCCTCTCTGACTACTTTTTCATGTCAGCTCTTGAATCCTGACCCTGTAGTCAGAAGAGACACGTAGATTTGTAATAGTAATTTAGCCTTCACATTTTTACCAAATGCTAGTTTACAAAGGAGTATCAAAAAAGTTTTGATATAATTGTCCAAATACTTACTAAGAATACTTGATAGTGTTGAGCCAGGAAGAGATTTCTGAGGACATTGTTCAGCATTTTGGTTTTACTCAAAAGATAATAATAGAAAAATAAGTATACAACAATAACAGTTTGCAAATCATTCAGTGTAATCCCTGATAATTCAGTCTCAGTTTTAAATCAAGATATTAACTGATAAAGCGTTCAGTTGAGGTGCTTGATCTGGAAATGATTGCATACAGTGGAAATAGTCTCATGTTCTGTTATATTAGAGAGATAAAACTTTCTGTCCACGTCAGGTGGGATAAATAAAACCTCACTTTTCATTACAAATACAGAACTGAAACATGAGTTAAATGTCTGAGTGTTTTATGTAACTGTTTTTGCAACTTCATCTAGAAGCATAACTGTGTTTGACCTACTTTTTGGAGTGGAGTGGAAAAGAATTGAAGGGAGTAATCATATTGTATTTCCAAATGCCTGCATATTTCCCTTAATCATACTGATTGCTCTCATTTCAATGACATCTTTTACTTCCATTATTAGTTGTTAAAAGAAACACTTGTCCATGTATGAAAGAACATGTAAGATACATTTTTACATTGGTTTTATTCTGAAATAGGCATTTAACCTGAATAGCTTATTGTCCAATACTACCTTTTTAATATCTGTGGCATTTGGGTGATGTGGGCAGTCTGCAGGATGCTCTTCATCAGCTCCCAGCTTTCAATAACATTTCTGGCTGCAGACTCACATCTCCATACAAGTATGCCAAGAACAATTCAAGTTTCAAAAAAACAACCCTTGTAAAATGTTTACTGTGCATAGTATTCCTGGTACATAATTTCAGGAAACATATCAAGATCGGTGTGTACCTAGGCATCAACTAGTTTTCAAGGTGAGCCTACAGTTTCTGTCATGATACTATGCAACATGGTCTGTTTCAATTGCATATTATAATACCTAGCAGATATCCCCAAGATGAAGTCTGTCCAATTATACCTTTTTTTTTTCTTTCTATGTAATAAGAGAAGAAATCTGAAAAACATTTTGTTTTCTTGAACAAATAAGTCTGTAATGTGCATACCTATACTTCATCCTTTGCTTGAAGAAAGCTCTAACTGTTACCAGAGGGCCTGAATCTTCTCTTGTGAAGATTGTCCTTGCAGTAAAGTGCCATCTTCCTGTCTCCTTTTCTGCACTTTGTTTTAAGTACCATTACATACTGTGTGCCAGCTGCTAGACCCCACCAGTGAGCTTCTCTTTGAGATCCTCTAAGTTGTTGTTTGTCCCATCTCTCCCATCTGGTGCCTTTAATTTAAGGTGCCTTATATTTTGTTTAAATTTTCAGGAAAAAATTTCTTTAAATTAACTGTAGCAAAATATTTGTAATTATTTTAGTTCTGAAAAATTAATTCCAAAATCTGTGAGAAAACAATACTTATTTATATTGTTTATTTTTATATGTTTGATTTTAAGTGTAATGGAAGCATTTCATAGGAGGGTATAAGCAACAATTATCAAATTCCACATAAAAATTACACATCTCCATTAATATACTAAGCCTTGCATGTTTTTTATTTCAAAGAGAAATTATGATAAATTATTACAGCATACTCACACTTTTGATGGAATATTAATAGCTTTAATTTAATTGAGATTGACAGACCAACTAAAGTCCAATTTCACATTTGAATTTTTGTTCATTTCTATTAAAAAATATATTTCAAATGTCACAATACCTGACATGATGTTGTGAGACGGCCAGCATGATAACATCACCTTTTCATGCATGTTGGTTGAGAAATAAATGGCTTAACTGTAAAAAGAAGATGCAACCACACATGGTAGTTAATACATTTTCTTGAGCAAGGTTGGGATATTGGGGGAGGCTTAGAACAGCAGGGATGGTGAGAAGTCAGGAATAAGAACAGCTGGCAGGAAAGATCAGACACACAATAGAAAATATCAGATGACATGGAGAAAAAAGTACTAAATGGCATTTTAAAAATTTCTTTCCATAGGCATCAATATTAAATGGAATCAGATCAGTTCTACTCTAAAGAAAATTCTGTAGTGAAGTCACAGGGTATTCATCAGAAATAAGATGGGAGTTTAGTCATTAATAAAGCTTAAAGGGGACCAAAATTAGTCATGTATACAAATACTTCATATTTGGTGAAAGTTAGAAAGTAAATCTGACTTTTATTCAACACAGTGCTGCTTCCTGTTTGGTTTTTTTTTTTTTTCAGCAATTCATCTTGTAATATTTTAAACACCCCAAAATTAAGATTTTTTCCTCTTGCAGTTGACATTTGAAAGAGTATTACAAGCAGACTTGGGTAAGGGACTGCTAAAGACTGTCCAAGGGTAGAAAACTACAAAAATTCTGCTGAAAATATTTCTTTCTTGAAGAACAGTCTTAGCCTTGTGGGTAGACGCTTATATACAGAGCTGCACACACACACACACACACACACAAATGCATTTGCTTCTACAAAACACAAACACAAGGTCACACGAACTGGTCTGGGATCTTCCCACTGTTCTATTCTTCAGAACAAAAATGTGGAGAGCCTGCAGACTTAGCCATTACAAATGCAATAATTATTCTGAGGTAACTCATCATCAACTATCCACTCCAGAATACTTCTATTGATAATATGGGTGTACTTACATAAGATTAAGTGGATATAATTAGTCACTTAAATAAAATCACTGTAATTATCAAGGTAACAACAGAAAAAGAATAGAAAGAAATAATCACCAAGTTCATGGTCAAAAATTGCTTCAGGAAACAATAATGTGGTATCTGATGTGTGAACAGTTGTATAAGGATGGGAGGAAATGACATGTAAGATTTTTGCAGATTTAGCCATTTAGAAGAATAGTGATAGAAACATTGCAAGTGAGAAGGCAGAATGTGGAGCTCTCAGAGCTATCAGGTTTTAGTGGCCAATTGCAGCTACCACCTTGCAGGGAAGATTGAAATTTAAGCTGTTCCCTTTCTGTTCTGTTCAAATGAGACAATGAATGCAAGGTCTAAGAGGGCATAGGCAAAATGATCCCAAAGGTGCTGATGCTGTAACCCAACAAAAAGGGCACATTGCTACAGGAAGAATTCCTATTTTAGAGTCCCTGTTCCCAGGGATGTTGCTGCATCTTTTCTGATGACACTTAAATAGAAGCTTTATATGCAATCCTCATAATGAGGATCAGAGCCTGTGGCTTTCTTCTCACAGTGATGCACTTTTGTCATTTGGAGACCTCTGACTTTGATGATCCAAAACAAAAGATCTTACTATGCAAGCTGATGGCTTTATAATAACATCTGTCTTGTGGTAAGATTTATTTGTTTAATTCTAGCAACAAAAAAAAAATAGAAAGACATCTCAAATCTATAATGCTAATGAAATCTGCTTTCCTCTGGGATGTCATGGGATTACAGGGTGTTCAGAGGCTTTGTTATGCAGGAAGACAGGTTAATAGGGGGAAGGTGGCAATCAGGTAGTCAGTTGTCCAGGGTATTATTTGCAAAAGGTTGTTCAATACTTGGGCATGGGGTAAAGCATTCACAAATCATTGCTTGGTCTAAGTCA
Source organism: Megaceryle maxima (assembly GCA_024605025.1). Taxonomy (NCBI): domain Eukaryota; kingdom Metazoa; phylum Chordata; class Aves; order Coraciiformes; family Cerylidae; genus Megaceryle; species Megaceryle maxima. Next base: position 38,724 of record JANHGN010020522.1, on the reverse strand, counting down.
AACTCGAGGAGCAGGAACTTTTGACAAAGGTTATTGAAAATTAAAGCTTTGTTGACTAAGTTACATGTTTGCAGTTCTAAACACTAAAGGCCATACAGTGGGAGGAGAAGTAGCTTGGAACTTTTATGCACCCGAGATGGAGAGTGTGTATTTGCAAAAGAAGCCTGCAAGACACTACTTGTGTCTTTTCAGGACATCTGCAAATGATCAACTCTTACCATTACTCACCATGGCAGAATTGCTTGAGACACTTCTAGGTGACTGCAGGCCAGGTTGATCATGGAGTTTAAAAAGTTTAAAACAAGGTGGAAAATACTGAGAGTGGTGAAGTGAGCTTCCTGAAATGTATGGATGAAAGGCAAGACACTTATATTTGTTGGAGGAAAGGGAAGGGAAGGAAAAAGGGAAGAAGAAAATAGCAGGATAGAGTTGCTAGAGATTCCTGGTTTGAAAACAGGTCTGCAGCAATTTAGGGAGCATGAGTCGGGAAGGCTTAGGTAGATAATCAAGGAAAATACACTGAGTACTTACCAGCAGAAACAGCCCTTAATATTTACTGCCATTTACTTGGTTCTGTGGCTTTCTTTATCAGTCTCCTGGGACTGCTTCGGTTGGGACTCCTCCTCCTCCTGGAAATCACAGTTTGGCAACAAGGTCTTTTCAAATGTTTGCTGGTCATGTCTGTTGTATATTCATAAATATTTATTCTTACCCAGGCCTTCCACGGGGGTCTTTTGCTTTTTTTGAAGAAAAAGGGAGGACTTGAAAGGCCTCTCAAGCTAGGGTCTCACTGCATTTTTGGAACAGTAATTCTGATTTCTTTTGTTGATCGTGGGGCAAATAGAAAATTATGCTATTCCAAGCAGCATAATGCAGTTTAAAGCTACCTGGTGATACATGTAATTTGTGGGAAGCAATTGAAACTGGAAAAGAAGGAGAATAACTAAATTACATCCTGATCTCAGATCATAGCAAAGTTTCTGTTTCAGTTGATCAGTGTAGGGTTCACTGAGTACAAATTCCTCCAGTAACAGTGTTAACAGAGGGAGACCCTGGGATTATGTCCCAGAGAAATACAAGACTTGCTTTCTTTTGTGTTAAATCTTTACCATGGGCTGTGTATAGCAGGAAAGGATTTCCTTTATGCGTATGAATAAAGGATAAAGTGACTACATTGTGTCCATGGACAGATGTCAGAACACTGATAAACAGCCCAGAAGTCAGGGGTCTATTACATTAACTTCTTCATGCTTTGAAGAACACTCATTGTGCTCAGAGAATCAGTCATTACAAAGAACAGATCTGCAGATGGAGAGAAGATCCCCCGTAAGGCTTTAGATATTTAGATATTTTAGTGGAGAGTTACTAGCTGAATTACAATCAGAGAAGCAATGTATTTTGTTCAAGGTTAAAGTAGAAACGATGGAGCCTGATATTGCCATAAAGTGATGATGTTAATAAAAAGCACTTTTTTTTTTGTCTCATTACTTTAATAGGGTTTGCTTAGGTATATTCTCTTTCTGCAAAATTGCTAGTTAAATTTATACATTGTAAAGCCATAAATATAAATTGGAGAAGAATTGAACAGTCTTTTCCAGTTAAAAAGCATGATTTGGAGATTATATCCTCAGGAGATTTCTGAGAGTGCTGGTAATGACATTTCATTTTCATGAAGTTCATGTGACCGTGTCTGGGAACAGGCTTCTATTTCCTTCCTTTCTGAAAAGATTCCTGTAAAGAAGTAGGGTACTTTATAGGAAAGGAAGTGTAAACCACTCCCCACGTACATGTCCCCCCAGCTCTGTAATGGTCTATGTTCCTTTTTTAAAAGATTTGGGTCTTCAACTGCCAGAGCCAAACAGAGGCATATTAATGGACTAGCTCAAATTGTAGGACTACACTTATGAAAGAGATGTAGGAAATATCTTCTAGATGATGATTGACCAATACAGAATTATCCAAATCATATAAATGCCTCAGAAACATGAATATGGTAAAAATAGTATTTCCTTTCATGTACAGGGATCTTTATGGTTGTCAAAATTTTACAATTCTGTATCAGAAACAGATTAATAAGGAATAGTGAAATGTAGACAAGTCACAACTGATAGGACAAGAGGAAATGTCATCAAGTTACACCAGGAGAGGTTTAGGTTGGACATTAGGAAAAACTATACCAAAAGGGTTGTCAAAAGACTGGAACAGGCTGACCAGGGAAGTGGTAGAATAGCCATTCCTGGATGTATTTGGAAGCTGTCTAGATGTATTGTGCAGGAAAATGCTATGGTGGCCCTGGTGGCGTAGATAACAGTTGGACTTGATGACAGAATCATTAAGGTTGGAAAATACTTTTATGACATCTACCTAACATTATCATGACCACTAAACTATCTCCTGAAGTGCCATGTCTAACGTTTTCTGAACACCTCCCAGGGATGGTGACTCCACCACATCCCTGGACAGTCTGTTCCAATGCCTCACCACTCTTTCAGTATAGAATTTTTTCATATAGTGTGGTCTAAATGCCCCCTGGCACAACTTAAGCCCATCTTCCCTCTTCCTATCACTAGTTACTTGTGAGAAGAGAACAACACCCACCTCACTACAAGCTCCTTTCAGGTAATTGTGGGGAGCTTAAAGGTCTTTTCCAACCATAAGTGATTCCTTGAATCAAATAAAAGGTAACAATCGTCTTTTTAACTGGATTCTAACATTGCTTAAATATTGAATGTTTACTCTTAATAATTTCATTATTTTATTTAGTGTGATAAATACACATTGCATTGTTTTAATTTTCATATTTTCACGTGATTGCTTTACCATTTTTCTCTTTTGAGTTTCTGTTGTTAGTTCATGTGCTCCAGGAAAAGATGGAGTTCATGTGAAAGCTTTCCTAACTTAGCTTTAAATCTTTATGAGCTTTTTAATTATTTTTTTTAATTTTTTTTTTAATTAAACATTCTGCTGTGATATATGAGTGATGAGAGAGTTGGATGATGTTATTTCTAAGCCAGTCTCCATCATTTTTGAAAGGTCATGGATAACAGGAGAGATGTCTGAGGACTGGAGGAAAGACAGTGTCACTTTAGTCTTCAAAAAGGTCAATAAAGAGAACTACAGGCCAGTCAGCCTCATCTCTATCCCTGGAAAGGTGATGGAACAGTTCATTCTAAGCATGTGAAGGAAAAGAAAATTATCAGGAGTAGTCAGCATGAATTCACCGAAGGGAAGTCATGTTTGACCCATCTAATGTCTTCTCTGATGGTGTCACTAGCTGGGTAGAGGCGAGAGCAGTGGATGTTGCCTATCTTGACTTCAGCAAGGCATTTGACACTGCCTCCCATAACATCTTCATAGGTAAGCTTAAGAAGTGTAGATTAGATGAGTGGATAGTGAGGTAGATTGAGAACTGGCTGAATGATGAATCTCAAAGGGTTGTGATCAGTGGAACAGTCTAATTGGAGGCCTGTAGCTAGTGGTGTTCCCCAGGGATCAGTACTGGGTCTAGTCTAGCTCAACTTATTAATCAACAAACTAGATGAAGGGACAGAGTGTACCCTGAGCAAATTTGTGGGTGGAGTGGCTGACACACCAGAAGGCTTCGCTACCATTCAGCGATACCTGGACAGGCTGAAGGGTTGGTCAGAGGGGAACCTAATGTTCAACAAGGATAAGTGTAGGGTCCTACACCTAGGGAGGTACAGGTTAGGGGTTGACCTGCTGGAAAACAGCTCCACGGAGAAGGACCTGGGAGTCCTTGTGGACAACAATTTAACCACGAGCCAGCAGTGGCCTTGTGGACAAGAAAGACAATGATATCCTGGAGTGCATTAAGAAGAGTGTGAGCAACAGGTCAAGGGAGGTTCTCCTCCCCTTCCACTCTGCCCTAGTGGTCACATATGGAATACTGTGTCCAGTTCTGGGCTCCCCAGTTCAAGACAGGGATGTACTGTAGAGAGTCCAATGAAGGGCTACAAAGACGATTAAGAGACTGAAGCATCATTTTTACAAAGAAAGGCTGAGAGACTGGGTCTGTTTAGCCTGGGGAAGAGTAAGAGGGGATCTTATCAATAGTTATCAGTGCTTATAAATATCTAAAGGGTGGGTGTCAGGAGGATGGGACCAGTCTCTTTTCAGTGCTACCCAGTGACAGGACAAGGGGCAACAGGCAGAAGATGGAACACAGGATGTTCCACCTCAACATCAGGAGAAACTTTATTACTGTTAGGGTGGTGGAGCCTTGGAACAGGTTGACCAGAGAAGTTGTGGAGTCTCCTTCTCTAGGGACTTTCAAAAGCCACGTGGATGTGGTCCTCTGCAATCTGCTTAAGGTGAACCTGCAGGGGGATTGGACTAGATAATCCCTAGAGGTCCTTTCCAACCCCTACCATTCTGTAATTCTGTGATATGGTATGGGGAAAAAATAATAAGAAAGACATTTTTCACCAATTTCCTTAATGAAATGAGGCTAATGTAGTTGTGGCATCTATGTGTCAGAAAACTGGGAAAAAAATGAAATATTTCAAAGAAATGGAAGAAGTAGAGGCTTTAAAGATATTGTGTACAAGCTATGTGAAAACTATTTTCTTAGTCAGGAGTAGCTTCAAAATAGTATCTTCATCAAGGAAAAGCAAAACTTAAACTTTTTGAGATAGACATTCCAGTTCATGCAATTGAGCTTTCCCAAACAACATCATGTAGCAACAGCAAATCCCTCACTCTGTCTTATGAGCCAAATAATAGTCAAGGCACTTGAGTCATACTTGGAGTACAGAAGCTAGCTGGTTAGGATGTGTGCTAATCTCTGTGAAGGATCTGAAGTGATGCAGCCAGTGTGTTGGGGAAGGGTGACAAACAGGAGACTCTGGGCCCAGCAATGTGGGAGTGCTCCCTTGGGACTTTTATGACAAAGTTTCAGGTGGAAGTCAGCATAGTTCAGCCAAACTCCAGGGGGAGCAAAGGAAACCAAGTCTTGTTTCTTCTGCTAGAGGGAATAATGAAGATTACTTTTTATCACTGTGAATAGCAAATGTGATTTTGTACTAGACATACCAAACTTTATTTCTTTTTTATTTTATTTTGTTTTCCAATATTGGAATCTGATGTCTGAGAGAAACATTGTCAGTAAAATACTCCACCACTAGGGAAAAATCTTGATCACTTGTCTCTTTCTCTGAGATGAAACATATTTGGAAAAATTTAGCACCACCAAGTTCCTTAAAAGTCTTATGATGATGACGTCTTGAAGAGAGTGAACTTTTGATCAATGCTTAATGTGTACATGGGGACATTAAAACCATTTTGTTTTACTGATTTTGGATAGTCTATTGAGGAGAGAAAGGCTGTTATTATCCTCTGAGCCTCACAGACCTCTTAACTGCCTGCAGGCACACCAATTAAGTGGAATTATCGTCCCAATTAACCATTGTCCCTTGCCAGTGAAAACTCATTTGGTTTATTCAGCTCCTTAGGAAAAGTCCCAATTAACCAGATTTCCTAATTGTCTGCATCTTGATTAAGTGAAGTGTACTAGTACAACCTGTATTAATAAAGGAGTGGTTTCGTGTTGTTGCTTAAATTGTTTTCAAAAAAATTTTGATTTATGGATAATATTCTCATCAAATCAATGTCCCAGTTCGGTGTGTTGATCTAGTAGCTACAGATTTAAAACTCACTGGGGCCACCAACATAAGTAATTTCAGTAGGACTTGCCAAGAGAATGTTATTTACAAACAAAGGAAACAGAGGTGTTTGTATGTCCTGGTTTAGGCTGACTATTTCATTCAGGTGTGATACAGCCATGAGGTGAGTACTTCAGCTGGTGAAAAATGCCATTGCTTTATGATCTCAAAAGATCTTTCCACATTCATATAAGCTGAGTGAGATACAGGACCAGACTTCTGAATTTATTTGGATACAGAATTAAGCACAAAATGTATCCAAACCAGTGTGATCTTTACCACACAGAATACATTCAGGTTCTATTCAGTGGTTAGTCATTATGCTGTTTGTGTCAAGGTACAATTTAGTTTGACAGAGGACTTCTCAGATACAATCTGGGTGTGTGACCTGTGAATAAACATGAAGCTGAGTTGCCTCCCAGTAATCTGTGACCCTGATACTTCACATCACATAAATGAAACTAGACGACAGAAGTTGTTGGGAGGGGGTTGGGTGAGCACTTGAAGAATTAAGAGCCTAAAATATCTCATTCATTTGATTAGGATATATTGTGAGTATAGTGTATTGCTTTTGTAATGTTATGTAGCTGAGTCTACTAATTATAATATTATAATGATTTTCATCCAAGACTAACAAATCTTGACAACACAGGAACATTCAGTGAAGGCGACAGAAGTGAATCAGTGACAGGGATAGAGCAAAGTTCTTCTCTGGATTTCTTCTAAATTGTGAATAAAAGGACTGAGTACAATTTTGCATTCACATTTTCAATGCCTTGTCATGATATCTTAATTGATTTGCCTGAACTTACTTCATTTCCTTGTCAAAAAAACCTGAGACCCTTTCTGAAGTCTTGTATGACTGCAGTTACCCTCACTGACTGGCTCAACATGGGCTTAAAATCAAGCAAACTTGTTCTTCTGTTCTGAACAGGTGATTGCAGGCTGGGGACTATTCATCACTGTCCCTTCTTTGGCAGAGGTATGACCTAAATCTGCCAGCACCTGATAAACATGCACAGAGAAAGATTTTCAGTGATATAGAGGTTTTCATAGTGACTGTTCATAATCCCATATGTCATTCAACATTCACAAAAAACAGATTTCCAAAATAGTCTCAGGATGTAGCACATAAACCCATAGCCATTTTCATTCTCAGAGGGGTCTGATGGGTACCATGAAGTCTCAGCTGGTGGAAAGGAGCTCATGGATCGTGATCATGGATCATGGAAAGGAGCTCTGGGTGCCTGAGGGAGCTCTGCTACTTTCAGCAGTTCTAATTGTTCCACGTTTTGAATGAACATTTTTTAGCATTTTCTTTTATGGCAAACAGACCATGACCAAGCTGAGTCAAGTCAGCATGAGGAGCCCCATATAAAAAGAATTAAGCCCTGCACTAGACAAGAAAAAGCCAATTTATCAGTCATAAGATATTAAATATGTAACATACAATAAATGGACATTATTGTGCAAAAAAGATAACCAGAACAATCAGGAAGTTTGCAGGCTTACAATAAAAGGAAAAGCCTTTTTTATCTTTTCTGGGAGGCTTAGGTATCTCTATTTATGTTTTAATCAGATAAAAGTGGTAGTGAAAAAGGAAAGAAAATGTCAGTGGCTTGATTGCTTTCACAGTTTTTAGTGTGGGAGATATTAAAAACATTAACAATAGATACTATCATAAGAGGTTTCTGATAACTTATAATTCTCTCCAGCCAGCTGGGAATGAAAAAGCTTGAAAATGTTTCCCAAGTGAAAAATTTCTCTGTCACAATGAAATTTTCATTTTCTGTCTTTTATGCTGTGACTTTTCTGTCAAACCCACTTGGGTTGTATTGAGTAAGGCAATATTAAAAAAATAATAATTCTCTAGAGTACCCCTTCAGTACTGTCGCATAATTTGAAAACAGCTGAACGGCACTCTTGTCAATCTCTCCAAGCTGAGATAAAATATTTTCAGTCCTGTTTGTTCTTGAGGTTTCCCAGTTCTCGAGATCCACTTAAATGTTTAAGTTCCTAAAACCCTGGATAAGATGTAAAATCCAAATTGGAAACTTTGATTTAGGACTATTAATTGTACATGCATCATCCTCAAAAGTGAGGGAACAACATTCAACTGACAATTATCTTTTTTTTTTTTGACAATGTATGAGGCAAAATAGGGTTCACTTAATTTTCTGTTGACTAGATATGCTGTATAGTTTTATTGATGACAATGATTGAAGGCGTGAATACCAAAAGACAATACTAACAAAGCCAGAATTTCAGGAATTAACCTGCCTAAGGTTGGCCAGGTATCTATATCCATATGGACATAGTCTATGCAAGGACACTGTGCAAGGCAATTTGAAATGAAAATGTTTCTTTTGGTTGTATGCACATAATTCATCACTGAAAAGAAAAAAGCCTTTTACTTTTTAACTTTTTTGATTATGTTTTTTCTGTTCAGGGCCACTGCAAATTTAATTACTGTTTGTAAAAGAACAGTGTAGAAATGTGGCATGTTGAAATTTTTGGTTTCTTCTCACTGCTGTATTGGTTGTTAGAGCATATCAGTGTTCTGAAGTCTTGCCTCTTCCAAGCTGCCAAGTTCTGTACTAATTGCAAAATCTCAAGGGGAATAGGAGAAAAGCCTTTGAAGGATAAAGCATAATGGTTGAAATGTAAACTTCTGAAGGCATGATAGAGGAGTGCCAGTGGTCTGGAAGGAAAACCTCATAGGAAGCTGAAGTTTTTCCTGATTTGAATTACTTTGAAATTTTTTGTTTGAGTAATACCATCAATATGAAAACACTCAGCAAGAAAATTAACATGCTAATTATATTTTGTGGGATTTAGAGATGGAAGAGGGTCATGCAGGTAATCTGTATCCCCCTGCCAATACTGACTTGTTCTTGTGAAAACAATCTGCATGCCTTGTAAAAGGACCACCAAAAATAGTATACAGAAAAATCAAATCCAGAGGCATTAAGTTTGTTGTATTGTTTTTGACTGTAGCTTGTGAAAATGTTGTTTCATTAAGATAACAAAATACATTGAAATTAAGAAATACTCCTATGTTCAGTTACAAGCACTACTGTTTTGAATTTTCATCAGCATCCTGAAAAAAGTAAGCCAGTCCAGATTTCAGCAGTTATTAATGACAGCTCCAAATGATAGCTATTTATTATGGTCTAGTCCCATTTTTAATCTGCTGATACCATGTGCATCTGCATGTTCCTGTGAAAACAAGTTTTAGAAATTCCCTACCTGTTGTTTAAAATATTCTCTTTCACCTGTTTAAAACTTACTCCTGATAACTCAATGGACTGTCCTCTGGGGGTGTGGGAGTTAGGCATCAGGAGGAGAGAGATTTGGTATATTACAGTTCCTTATTCAGTTTCTCCATGGTTATTTCATGATTTTGTAAACCTCAGTCTTACCCTTTTCAATATTTACTGTGTACTTTAATGAATATATATTAATATTTGTTTTAGCAATTGTAGTCTCTGTAATATTCTTATATCTACCATTTAAGATTATAAAGAACATACAGAAGTCACACCATACTTTTTTATTTATGATGTTATCAAAATATTGCTGGCAGCTCTGAAATCCCTTGGGGAGAACTGAATCAAGTAATTGAAAGAATGAACTGTAGGGATATGCAGTTCTTTGTGTCAGTGAGTAACTGTCCTCCACACTTTATTTTCTGCCAATTCTTAAATAAATTTTAAATCATTGAACATATTCACAGTTATTAAACCATTAGAGAAATTGTCTAACTTCTCTCAATTTAGTGTGACTAATATTATGCTTGTATTCTGTAGAGCTTCCCCCTTAGTTGCTTCTAGAGAATCTGTAAGTGTCGAATAGTAGACCACAAATACATAGGTATTTCAAATTTAGGGAAACTGAAAATATTCCCTGAATGAAGAGGAATGGAAGCTATAACAGGACCATGAATTCTGGAGTGTTGGTAGGATGCTTCTTCTACTCTGGGCTCAATTTGAATATAAATATATAAAAATATATAAAAACTCCTGAAAGTATAGTTGTAATAAAGTAATTCTCTTGTCAAAGGAACTTTAATAAATTCTAACTGACAAGGATAAGAATTAACTTTTAGCTGATGTTGCTACTTAAATGCTGAGGATAAAACACATATCCAGAGAGTAGTCCTCAGCTTAGGGGATATTAAATTAGTACCTGCAGGTTGTATCAGTGCAACAGAAAGAGTGGGAAGAGTCTTCTCTCCTCTGTACTGTTTTGCTCATATAGGAGTGTATGGGTTGATGATTCACATACACTTCTGGGAAATGATAGGATGTGGTTCTGGACACTGTCAAGCAAAGCTGACCTCAGACTCCCAAAGAAAGAGCTCCAACAGGGAAGCTGTCGCTTCAGCTGAGGTGTTTTCTCTTGCTGCTTTTTGTGGTTTAAAGAGAGCAACATCAACAGGCACATTTCATGAGACACCTGATGCTATGTCAACTGAGCATATGCTGATATCTACTAGACAGTGCCTCTCAAGACACTGCAATGAAGATAGACTGGTGTTTAGAAATCAAGTTGAAGACCTCATACCTTTTAAGCCTCGTCAGTTGGGAATGGTTGCCAGAAGAAAAATCTATGCTCTGGTGAACTTTGGAAAAAAAAGTATGGGAACCTATGAAGTTTTGTTGCCTTCAAGATCAGATAAATCTTGGCAGAAAAAAGTTCAGGACTGTAGTTAAACTTTAGAGATAACTCTGCCTTACTCCTAATTTTAGTGTTTATGACTTTCAGTACTCAAGAATGCTGAATAAAAAAAAGGCAGTCTTGATCTAACATGTAGAAAATTCTTGCTTTATCATCCACAATTTATAAAGAGGAGGGAGACTGTAATATGCAAGTGTAGGTAATAACTCCAGTATTACATTTTCCAGTTTCAGAAATAAACTGTTTTGATAGTTATTTTAATTTCAGTTGGGCAGGACAGGGAAGACATCTCAGCAGATGGTTGTCATAAAAACTCCATGCCTCGTTCTGGAATTAGCGTACAAAGCTATCCAGCTTGGCACAAACTACACAGCATAATTTTCCTGCATGTTCAAGCCAAATGAAATATAGCAAGGAGAATATTTTTTTCTAATTACTTTCAGATTTTATTAACCAACATGAGACCTGCTTAACCTGTGGTTGCTCTATCCATACAACTGTATGTTTCATAGTTTTCTGAGAAAAAAAAATAATTATCATACAGCAGTGACCTAAATCACTGATTATTAGGATTATTAGGATTATCAGGTAACTTAATTAGAATGATCAGTAAATTTTCTTGTTACTACTTGTAACAATTTTCTTGTTGCCTAATGGCAACAACTGTTGTCTGAGTGAAATGGTTATGCCTACATTACAGCTAAGCTTTTTGACAAGAGACCATAGAAGACATACAGATGAGTACAAAGTTGTCATTGCTAAGATTATTTAAATAAAACTAATTTTTATTTTTGTAACATTTTTGATTTTTTTTTATGAGGGAACAATTCTTCATAGTATATTTGTTTGAAGGGAAGAAAGGTAGTGTCATCATCAGAAACTCTTCCACAGCCATTGTCAATCTCAGCCCTTGGCTTAATACATATAGATTTATAGGGGGTTGACCCTGGCTGGACACCAGGTGCCCATCAAAGCTGTTCTATCACTCCACCTCCTCAACTGGACAGGGGAGAGAAAATAAAACAAAAGGCTCATGGATCAAGATAAGGACAGGGAGAGATCACTCACCAATTACCATCACAGGTAAAACAGCCTTGTGTTGGGGAAATTAATTTCATTTATTATCCATCACAATCAGAGTAGGCTAATGAGTAAAAACTAAACCTTAAAAACACCATTACCGCACCCTTCTCTACTTCCTGGGCTTAGCTTTAGTCTTGATTTTCTCTACCTCCTTATCCCCAAGTGGCACAGGGGGATGGGGAATGGGGGTTGCAGTCAGTTCATCACAAGTTGCCTCTGCCGCTCTGCCCTCCTCAGGAGAAGGACTCCTCACACTTTTCCCCTGCTGCAGTGTGGAGTCCCTCCCAAGCGGGATGGTCCTTCACAAACTTCTCCAACATGAGTCCTTCCCACAGGCTGTAGTTCTTCACAAACTGCTTCAGCATGGCCATCTTTGACAAGGTTCAGTCCTTCAGGAACAGACTGTTCCAGCATGGATCACATATGGGGGGGTTACAAGTCCTTCCAGCAAACCTGCTACAGTGTGGGCTCTTCTCTCTCACTGGCCCACAGGTCCTGCCAAGAGCATGCTCCAGCATGGGCCTCCCACAGGGTCACATCCTCTTTTGGGCATCCACCTGCTTCTAGTGTGGGGTTCTTCATGGGCTGCAGGTTGATATCTGCTCCACTGTTAACCTCCATACGTGGCAGGGGGACAGCCTGCCTCACCATTGTCTTCACCACAGGCTGCAGGGGAATTTCCATTCTGGCACCTGACCACCTATTCTGCCTTCTTCTTCACTGACTATGTGACTAATGTGTCTACACATTGTTTCTCTCACATATTCTCACTCATCTCTCCAGCTGTAGTTGCTGTTGCACAACAACTTTTTCTACTTCTGAAATATGTTACCACAGAGGCACTACCACCATTGCTGATGGGCTTAGCTTTGGTGAACAGCAGGTCTGTCTTGGAGAGGACTGACTCTACTGGACATGGGGGAAGCTCCAGGTAGCTTCTCAAAAAGGACACCTCTGTAGCCTCCCCACTACCAAAACCTTGCCACATAAACCCAATTAAACCCAATTTAAGTATCCAAACAAGTATTTTCATTTCCTCCTAGCTCTGAAAGAAAAAAACCCAAACCACTATGCAAATGGAGGTCATCCCCTACAAGGATATCTGAAAGCATATTCTCCTCAGAAGTTTCTGAAATTCCATGCCTGACTGTGTAATGGTACATTTGGAAACTAATGACATCTTTTCTTCAGAAGTACCTCTGAAATAAGGATAAAAATTACTTCTGACATATATTAGATACCTCTGAAAAGGTTTAGATAGGTATAGAAAATGACTGAATACCAACAAAGGCTGGGAGCTGCTTGTTTACTCTGTCTTATCAATGAACAAATGTTTTTCACATGAGAAAAATAGGAGGGATAAAATTTCAATGTCAAAGACTGATGCTAAAAATCAGGAATAGAATCTCAGCAGAGAAATTGGGATGTCTGTGTTTTAGACCTGCAAAACAAAGATTGTTGATGAGCTCTTCTACAAGATAATAGCATTAAAGCAAGTGGAGTTGATTCCTCTGAATTCCCTAGCACCAAACTCCTGTCTTCTTTTCCACAGTTCATTAAAGACCGTTAATGAACAGCAAAGATAGACACTTTCCTTCTTTGCATACTGGGACACAGGCATCCAGTGTCAAGAGCTGTGTGGTAGCAGACCCACCACTACCTCCCCAGGTGACCAAATCCCCTCTGCCAGAAGAGGAGGGGAAGCCCGGAGGAGTCTCTCATCACAACCCATTCTGCTGTTAGAAACTCCTTTCTCCTCCTCCTCCTTCACTTTGCTTCCAACAAAAGCAAATCTATTTGTGTTACATATATGAGCAAGTTAAATCTCTCATCACTATACTGACCATGTAGGGAATGATGATTATCAGGAACTGAGCTTGAATATGCTTAGGTTGGATTTTATTTTTATTAGTGTGTGTCCACAGCTTCTGTGGCCTCTCACTGGTGTGGTTTAATGCAGGAAGTTGACATCTTCATGGTGAAGTGACACTAATAATTCTATCAAACTTTTATTTACCTTTTTTTTTTTTTTTTACCACTTACTGTATTGTATAGTGATGTACCTAGAATTGTTTGTCTAGGATATGCCATTAAAAATGAGAATCCTGCTTCACATTTATCTCTTCAACTCAGCTTTGTAACTCAGAGGTCACTCATCTCTCTTTGAATTTGTTTGAAATATCTGATAAAACAAATTTGGATCCAAATGTCTCAAAACTTTTTTTCCCAATTATTCCTTCCTTTAACAAATGACTAACTCATAACTTTTCTTAAAAAGAAAACACAGAACTGTAGAAAAGAGGATTGCCACTTCTTCTATGAAAAAAAATGCTTTTTTGTGTCTGCACTTTACTGAGATGTTAGATATGCTCTTTTTCCTATTCTTGAAAAAGAAAGTTTGGCATGTTCATCTTTGTGATACATGTGACTAATGTGGGATGAGACAGGCCACAATGTCCCAGAATTCAGCAATATGAGAACTAGAAGAATTTCCCTAGAAAGCTGAGTCTGGAAACACAGGTTGGCTTTAAGATCTAGTAATGGGAGAATTGAAGCCAGGGAGTAAAAGTCTAAGAGATCAAGCATTGCTTGCTATTTTCTGTTGGATTCAAATGAAAGTTTATGTGCTTTGTAAACTGATACTTTAGCTGATATGATTGAATGAAAAAGAGGAGAAATGAGCCCTTTGTGATTATTATCTTTTTATTCAGGGCCAGGGGAAATTAATTTATAAATAATGTACCTGCCCTTTACACTGTTATTCACATTTATGAAAGCTCCACTGGCTGTTCTGCAATTATGCTAATGATATCTTTGACCCAATGTTCAACTCAGGAAGTCTGATGCTTAAACTGTGCTTCTGCAGTAGATTCCTCTATCTCTTTTCAACCTTTTTGAATTTACTTTGAGAAGTATGCTGAAAAAGAAAAAAAAAATGCTAATAGGAAAATCAATAGAAATAAACCAGTGTGTTTGTTTCTAATCAGTAGAAATAAACCATATGTTTCAACTTCTCCATCTTCTGCATTTTGCCTATGCAGAGGGTAATTTTATAGTGTATTGGGAATGGATAGGACAAATAGTTTGGATGCAGGAAAGAGTGGTACAGTCCCATAGGAGTTCTGTCTGACTAGCAAATTTTGGCATATTAAGGGCGTGCTAATGGTGATGTTGTTTTAACTCTTTTAGTCCTGATGTCTAAATGTGTCCTTAAAGAAAAGCCAAATCAGTTCCCCACGAACTTATAGATAAGTTCCTAGATGCTGTTAACTAATTGTGGGGTTTGTGGTAACTAATTGTGTTAACTAATGATTTTTCTGCTATAGTGGGACTTAACATACCTACACAAGAGCCTTCTCAAACTGTGAGAAAAGAATCTGTGGCAACAACTCAGAAAATGGCATCAAAAGAGGAAAAAAAACCAAAAAATGGAAAATTACACAATTCCTTTTTTTATAATGACTTACAATTCTACTGTTAGTCTTACATAAATAATTTTCAACAAGGAGACCACTGTTGGTCGTAGTATTTGTGTCTGAAATGCTAAAATAAGCAATGACTCTTTCAGATGTTGCATCATTTATCAATATGCTGCAATATATGTACAGATATGTAGATTATTTTAATTTTCTGTTGTTGAAGTGCAGCAGAGAATCATTGCTAAGAAACAGTGTGTATGGACAGACTAGATCAAACAAGCACAGAAAGTGATGGTGATGCTGATACAAGTGACCCACTTAGGCAGGGAAAAAAGAATGATAGCTATAAGAAACAACAGACAGATGGCTATACTAAATGTAACAGACTTCTTGAAATGTCTGTAGCCCAAGGGTATAGACTTAGCTACAAGTTGACTATTGGCAGATCATTTATCCAGCGTGTTGGGGAAAAAAGGCTCTTCTTTAGTAAAGAAGAAAAAAAAGTACCGGGCAGAAACTGAACATGTTATTCTTATGGTGCCCACTGTTTTTGCAGGAGATGAAAATGTGTGAATCTTGTGTAGAAGAATAAATCTTAGGGAAAAGGAGCCTTTAGAGAAACTGTTAATTTAAGACTATCCTCTGGTACCCTTATTCTGTTACATTGCCTTCCACGTATCCTTTCTTACAAGCAGGATGACTGATCCATGCTAAAATAGCTGGATGCCATCTTTCTGGCCCATAGTCCTGTGGTGGAGTACACCCATCCTAAACTGTTAGTTCTAAATGGTACAAGTAGGACTTCACTGATCTCTGATAGTGATGCTCTTTGATGTCCATTGTAGACGCCACAACGTAGAAAAGATGTCTAATTCTTCACTTTAGCAAGCTCCTCCTAATTTTCAACTGAAAAATCGCATCTCTTTAGAAAAAGAGGTGAGGTTGCTGATAGTGGCAAGACTGGAATAAGAGGTGGAACTGGAATAAAAAAGGTGAAAGACAAATGACATATAAAATGATGAGAGGGTATAAATAGACCAGAGAAAAATGATAGGCTTGAGAAAAGAGAAACAAGGATGGATCTCAGGGTGAGCAATGACTGAGAAAAGGAGGGGAAATTATTTCCCACACAGCACCTTTCACCCGTGGCCTTGCAAAACCCACAGCCAGACTTATGGCAGACTGACAAGTCAGGCAACAGCAGTGGCAGAGAGCAGGGGCAACAGAGGATGCATACACTCTAGCAGGTGCTGCTGAAGACACCATCACACAGTGACATCCTGACAAAGCCTGTGTCTCAGGAATAGACCCTGTGGCACCGTGAGATGTCTGTGGAGCCTGTGTCTGCCAAGTGTGTCTTTGCTATGGTCAGTACTTGTTTGACAGTTCTTGATTTTGTGGTGACTTTGTTCCTTATGTCTTGTTTATTCATTTGTGATGTTTTGTACACCATCTGTTTCTTCCCTCTCTGTTTTTCATTCTGTTTTTAAGATTATAAGTCACATTCAGTATAAATATGTATGTCCACTCTTATTCTAATAATTTAAACAGCTTGGATTTTTGATTAGCACAGAGCTGTAGTGCCTGTCCTTGCTTTGACCTTCAGACAAATGACCAGATTTCACTCTTGTTTACCCTTACTGTAAATCCTAACTAAGTCTATTTGATGGAATGCAGTTCCACTATATGCTGCTATAAAGGGCAAGATAATTTAACTGAGATGCAGGCCCTTTCCATCTGGCCCTGGGAAAGATGGATACATGTCAGTTCAGGAAGAGCTTTAATACTCTTCCACACCTCACAGGGCACACAGCCACAGTGCTCATCATGTCCATGGACACCACCACATCCATGGGATTGCAGGGGGCTGCAGAGGATGAGCTGTAAAAACTGAAATTGCAGCTACATCCTCTGTTTGGCTACAAGGCTTTCTGTTTGAAAATTCATTCTCCCTTTCAGCTTTAGGTCTATGTATAATGGCTCAGCAGGATGGGCACAAGCTCCAGTATTTCAGGTACCATCCCAGCCTTTTGCCATCCTTGTATCCTGGCTTCTTGGATCCTCCTGCCTCCATCTCCTAGTACAATTGCATACCAGTGCCACCAGTCCCTTTAATGTCTTTAGTGGTGGTTTTCTGAATTAGAGCTCCAAAATATTGCTGCATTAATCTTGCAGCTTTTAGGAGTGAAACAGGAGGCTGTACTTGTGTCCTCTAAGTAGTCAGGGGATCACAACACACACGACTACGAGCAACATGAGCAACTTATTTCTTTGCTGCTTCATGCCTGGGTCATCATGCAGGCTCCTTGTTTCTTAAGATGTCAGAAATGCTGAAGGACAGTTATGACAGTGAGAGATTGAGGAAGCAGAAAAAATCCCTGTGTCAGAGATCAACAGCTCTAAGAGCACATTTTTGCACAAGAAAATAAACTGATAGGTTACTTTGTTTAGTCACAGAACTGGGTAAGGGAAGTGCTCAAGAAGTTCTGGGAAGAGAACTGGCATTTGGGAGCCTGTGCCTTTTGGACGCCAGTAGCTCTTTCTCATTGGCCTCAGCAGCTGCAGCACTCCAGCACTAGTGCTTTTTTCTCTTTTACTAATGTTAGGAAAAAGTGAAAGGCAGATGATGGCAGTTATAACTGACAATCTCTGGGTTTAATGACAGGTTTAATAATAATAATTTTGCTCATCATCTGAAGCATTCAATAATTCTAATACTTTTCAAAACAGTGACATGACTAAGCAAAAGAGTCTTTTCAATATATAAAATTTCTTAGCAATGTAATTAATAAGTCTTTCAAATGAACATGAATTAAATATCATAATTCAAGTAAACAGATATGAAATATATTTGACATCAACTAGGAACTACTCATGCACATCATCAATGAAAGGAACTCATTAAACAGTATTATAACTTACTATTCTGCTTATGATTCAAGTTAATCAACTAGCAAAAATTATTAAGCAATAATTTTCTTGTTTAGTCTGGTTTGTTTTGGTTTTTTTTTCCTTGCATGTGTACATGAGTTAAACTGTAGTTTGTATTTAGTGATTCTAGCCCTCCATGAAGGTAGGAAACTACAACATATATCTCCTAATATTGTGTTTATATATGAGGAGCAGACCTGAGCACATACACAGCTTCCACTTTGTGCTAGTTGTCAAAAGACCTCTACCACATTATAAATGGGAAGCATGAGATTGGAGAATAATTCTACCACAGATATTGCAAGGTTATTTACTGACGGTTTTAAATGCGTGCTCATAGTTTCACACACATAGCCCCTGCATAATGTGAAAAATCAGAGCAAGCTGTCTGCGTGGGTGATGGCACATGTTAATACAAGGAACAGATTACTCTGGAATCCTCCCTTTCTAATTTCCATAAATCTTCTCCATACCTCCAGATAATCCCCATCTTTTTATTTTTTTTGGTCTCTCCTTTCCCCATTGAATAATCTGCAGTGACTCCAGGCTAAATTCCCTGCCTCTATTCATATAAGTGCAATTTTCTCCTGGCCTGCTGAGTATGGTGAACAGATATTAACTATCCAGCTGACACAAAGAAGTGGGAGATGATTCAAGGAAGAAATTAAAGTCCTAGAAAGGTAGTGGTTTCAGGGCTTTCCACAAAGAGAACAGAAGACAACTGAGTTAAAGGAAGACATACTGCTTTTTTTTTTTTTTTTTTTTTTTTTTTTTTTAATCTCTGGATTTTCTTAACTGGATTTCTCACAAGCTTTTTGATGAGGATGGGAAGGAAATCCTTGAATGACACACTCTTCTGCACTGACATGCCTCCGCAGCAATCAGATTACACTGTGAGCTCTATCTTTACAGGGGAAAAAGTCTAGATATGTTACATTTTCATTTCAAATAAGAAGTTATGACTCTGGGATGACTTTGATGTTCTAGATGATGATCACTGGAACTGGCACAGCCTGACATAGTTACTAAAAGAAAGTTCAATAACTTCTGATAGGTTATTCTTCAACTTGTGTTAAAGGCATTCAGACTGATTTTTTTTAGAAAAATTCACTGAAGTCAGATGTCTCTTTTCCTTGATTTTTCCTCAGACTTTTCTGTTAGGTAGAAAAGTAAATGTCATTTGTAATGAAAACCAATTGTCAGCCTTTACTGTAGCACTCCATAGAAATATTTTCCTGACAAATAGCACATGGTGTTGCTTTGAATAGAATACATTAAGAAGCTTCTTTCCGTACCGTGTTTAATATGGTGATGAATATTCCATCAGCCTCAGAGTAAAACTCAAGAAACCTGTGGGTTAGCCTGGCTTTAGGGGAGTGGGCTTGTTCAGGTGTCTAAGTAAGCAAAGGAAGAGCGTTAAAATGCCACAGGACATAAATGTGTTGCAACTCTATCATACTAATAACAGTTTTTTGTTCTATAACTTGCCATATTGTGGCAGTCTTTTTAAAACAATTATGAAATTATTACAGTGAACAGTGTATTTTGTCAGGTGATTAGGACTTTTCTATGAATGCAGATACAACATTGTAACAAGGTGTTCATTGTAACAAGCCCATTTGAGCCACAGAAACTATGATTATGGAACTTTTGTGATAGTTTTGTGTTAGTTTTGTGATCTTTACTGAGTGGGTGCCAAAGCCCAAGAATGAGAGGGATTACTTATGCAGACTCTCATGTGATAAATACCTTTTTATTTCCTCCAGGATAAACTGTGCATCTAACATGTTGCTGTAAATAACTCTGCCAAGGTCACTTTATGGCCAGAGCCCAGCAAACCTGTATGGCACGTGCAAGTGTTCAGCAATTTAGACCATATTTGAATTTTGGTAATTTGGCCTTTGAAAGCCTTCAAGTACCTTTCATCAGGCAGATGGATTTAAAAGATCTGGATGAAAGAACAGTCCAGTTGTGTTAGATGGCTAGCATGCTATATAGCTGACACTTTTCCTATACTGTTATAGAATAAACCACTAATTTTTGCTGTATTGAAGGAAATAAACGGAAAAAAAAAAAAAAAAAAAAAAACCCACACAAAACCAACCGCCCAAAAAAACAAAACAAACCCAAAACACCCAAACAACCACAGATTATTTACCACTAAATACAAGACAAATTGATCTATTTTAAATAACTCTGTGATGCCATAAAGAACCAGACAAATATAAAAAACAAAATTAAAAAAAAAAAAGAGAATCATAGAATGGTTTGAGTTGGAAGGGACCTTTAAAGGTCACCTAGTCCAACACTCCCTGTAGTAAGCAGGGGCATCTTCAATTAGATCAGGTTGCTCAGACCCCCATCCTACTTGACCTTGAAGGTTTCCAGGAATGGGTCATCTACCACCTCTCTGAGCAATATGTTCCAGTGTTTCACTACCTTTGTTGTAAGAATTTTCTTCCTTATGTCTAGTCTAAATCTACACTCTTTTAGTTTAAAACCATTACCCCTTGTGCTGTCACAAAGGTCTTGCTAAAAAGACCAGTTTCCAGTTTTCTTACTTTTACTACGAGGACAAGAAAAGTTCTCAAAAATTAGTGTGCATATTTATAAGAACACACAAATCACCTGGAAGTGTTTTAATATGGTATTTTAATAAATACTTTTCAATAAGGGTATTGATATTTATATACACACATTAATACATGCATATGTTTGTATATGTACACAGGCATGCATGTGTATTCATTGTGTTTGATATTTTCCAGTTTTTAAATAGAACTGCAATCTCAGCATAGAGGGAAGAGATGTAATATTTAACACTTTAGCCAAACATAATTGCTAGGAAACATCCTCATGCTAAAAAGGCATCAATCAGTACAACCATGTAATCATGTGTACTTAATCATAAGTATAAAATTCTAAAATGTTGACAAAAATCTCTTCCTTAAGCTTTTTATTGTGTGAATGCCTATGTGGAGAAGTGATGCAGGGCAATAGCATAAAGCATTATTATCATGCTATTACATTCAGGCTTGAGTGACACTGAAAAAGCTGGATTTGTCTGTAAAGAAATGCATATCACTAAATATAATAAATTTTTAAATAATTTCCATATTATCCATCATATAGGTCTTAATGTTTTATTTCATGAAATTAAAAAAAAAAAAATCTGTGTTACAGAATGGTTCACACAAATAAAAAAACTCCTTCTAGTGTGATTATGAGAGAAATCTGAGTATGTGATCCAGGTGAAAGCCCTTGCAATGAAGTTTCCATTTTGAATGGCACTGTGTTTGAGATTCACTTTCCTTTCACCCTCTGATAAATCCTCAGCACAAGTATATGCTGTGTTTAGAATGAAACAGTACACCTGGGCAAAAGTTGTGTGATGTCATGAAAACTGCATTAGTTGTTTGTGCCTCAGCCTGTGTGGCTGGACTGTGCTAGTACTCAACCCTAGATACATATACATAATTTCAAATTAGGAACTGGTGAGTTAGTTGCTATTGCATCTGCTTCGTCTATGCCAGATGAACATGAAATATATAAACTGTAATTTTCTATCAGGCTTGCTACTTTCATTAGAATGAGAATGAGTGATAATGTATGTCTTACTTCTACTTCAAAAACCTGTTTAATCACATCAGTGTCTTAAATGGATGAGCATCTTTCCATAATTTATACATCTGGTGTATTAACTTTAAGTGAGTGTTGCAATACTGTTCTGTCTTAATCCAGGAAATTCTTTAACATCTGTGTTAGCAGGCAGCTTGCAATATCAGTGGTGACAACTAGTTTTTGTATTTTGCAGTGAAGTAATATATTGTATTTTCAACATCAGAACTCACTGCTGAATAGCAAACAAGTCATATCATGGAGCTGTACAATAGCCAAAGAAGAGGAATTACAGTGTTAGCAGATAAGCAATGAAAGACAAAACTATTGTCAGTACAGAAGAAAAATAAAAATTTAACATTTCTCATAGGTTACTGTGAAAATCAGGTTCTAGCACTGGATTTATTTATGTCCTAGTTATACTAGCCTACAGGCTCAGATCATTGACTTTATACTTAGCAAGCTATTTGTTGAATTTTAGACAGAAAATGTCACACATATTTCTTCTGTTCTACTTTTACACCCCAAAGTTTTCCTGCACAGCATATTTATAACCCTTATTTGCTATATAACAACTCCATTCTACATGTATAAAACCCAAAATACTTGGCAGTACAGAAGATCAATAAACAAAATTTATGTATTAACTGTTAGAGTAGAAATATTTGCAGTTAGAATACATAACACTTGAGGAATTAAAAAAAAAAGCAAACTAATAGGATTTTACTCCCAGGAAACAAATTGCATAATCCAGTGCTGAATATTTTTATTGTCTGAATTTTATATTTAAATGCATTCATTAAGCATGTGCCATGGGACAGAATTGGTAAAGTATGCTACTGCTATATACTTAAAAGCTGAAAGAAATAAAAGATGAAAGGAAGTTCCATTTAAAATCTTTCCTTTAACTGTAGACAGACATGGTGCTCTGTGCAACTGTTTCTCTGTCAGTGGTGTATACCAAATACTGCTTAAAAAAAATTCTTATGTTCATAACATGACTCATGAACATTTCTGCATTTTGAAATGGCTCTTTGAACTTAAAAAAAAAAAAAAAAAGGAGCATCAGAGACTTTTCCTTTCATTGGTATAGTTTCATTAACCAAAATAAAGTTCTTCTGTAAGTCAAAAAGTTTTATATATCATCACCTTATGGCTGTGTACAAAAATCGTTGGGAAAAGAAAATGTGTACCATGTTGAAAAATGCAAATGCATTTGCAGAGCAATGAATACTAGTTCCTTGCAAAACCCGTGCTTGTGAATACAAGATGAGTACAAATACAGACACACACAATGTGCAAATAAACTTTTCTGTATTTCTAATCTCTTGTGACTGCACAAGGGTGTGCTTTGAAAACATGG
The DNA here is from genome assembly GCA_024605025.1 of Megaceryle maxima. Lineage (NCBI taxonomy): Eukaryota > Metazoa > Chordata > Aves > Coraciiformes > Cerylidae > Megaceryle > Megaceryle maxima. Next base: position 15,949 of record JANHGN010020522.1, on the reverse strand, counting down.
CTGTACATGTGTGCTGTTTAAACAAAGTGCAACATGGAGAGAAACCCTACCTAGTCTTAGCTGAACATATTCTACTGTGATCATCTGAAACTTGCACAGCAAGAAAATCTCAGATCTAAAAGTAACAGAACTAATATGAAGATTAAATTACGTTTTAAAGGAGATGGGCAAGATTCTAGAAATAAAAATTAATTTACATTTTCAGGAAACTGTGATGAGCATTGAACAGATCCTTTTTCAAAATTACTTCAGCCCTCAATCTCTAGGTGTTTAATTCAGCATAAGAAATGAATCATTCAGATGCAGAATTTTGTGGGGGTTACCACTATGAACCTGAAAATTGTTTTTAAGCTGCCAAATAATTTCTAACATAGCATTTCCTTTCACAGAATCAAAGAGTTGTTGAGGTTGAGAGGGACTTCCAGAGGTCCTCTTATCCATCTTCTCTGCTCAAGCAGGGCCACCTAGAGCCAGTTGCCCAGGACCATGTCCAGATGACTTTTTAATATCTCCAAGGATGGAGACTCCACAACCTCTCTGGGAAACCTGTGCTAGTGCTCAGTCATCCTAACAGAAAAAAAAAACCCTGCTTTTGCACTAACTTTTTTCCAGAAGCCTAACAAAAATAGACCAGATTCAAGCTGGACAGTTATGATTTCCACCTCTAGCCTTTCTTTAAGGTCAAGGAAGAGTTGCAATTACTGGCCTTAAATGGCCATGCAGAGCTTTTCCACAATGATGGTTGTGTTCCCAGCCAAAAACTTATTCCTATTTTTGACCCTTAAAAATACATCATCTGCTGACATCTTTCTAAAAATTATGTTCTACTTGCAAATATTTGTCAGTGCCTGAGAACCTGGTGTTTTGTGTATTTAGTTATTTTCATGATACGTGGAAATTTTGTTGTCCATATCTTCGAACATGTGGCCCTGACCCGACAAAATGGGTTAGTGGGAGTTAGTTAGAAAGAAACAAGTGTTTTTCCAAAAGCAGAAAACAAAATAATAGTTAAATAACACTTGATTCTAGTAAAGTAAGGAAAAGGGGAGATCCTCTCTTCTAAGATGTAGCAAATTTGGGAAATCATAGCTATCAAAACTTTTGTGGATTTGAATCATAATAGATTCTTGTTCCTCTGCAAAACAAGGACCAGAACATCCAAGAAGATGGACATACTAAAAAAAAAAAAAAAAAAAGGACAAAAAATGAATGTGAGCTGTGAGTTTTTCTAGTGTTCTAGTGCACTGCTGAGACGTGAAGGATTTTCTGGTTGGAAGCTCTTGAATGCATAGTTTCTCCTAACCATGAGTAGTTATGTTTTGGGAAATAGAAAATTCAGAAACTAAAAGAAGCAAAGAGATCCAATAGGATACAGAATATATACTCTAGTAAGTTCTGCTTGAGTCTTTAACCAGTCCTTGAGCTCCCTTCAGATGTTTTGGGTTAAAAAAATAAAGGGAAAAAAAAGGCAATGTTTTCAAATACAGTATTGTCTGTATAAAATTGAGTTAATGGTGCATTGGATTGCATTCTATAGCACATACAGCCTTTTTCCTTCATTCTGGATTTTTCAGTTTGGCACTGGGAAATGGACCTTGAGAAGTGAAGAAAAGATTGCTTTGCCAATAGGACAAAACCTGGAGAAATTAGAAGTGCTTGTGGTTTATGCAGTGCACCTGGCAAAGATTGAAAAGCTATTGGATAGGCTTCTATGGCGTATCTTTATATTATTTATATCTAAGATAATGCCTAAATGTTTAACAAGAACGTAAGTATTTAAAAATACACTCTGGGAAACTTAATTTCTGCCAATCTGAGATGAATCCCAACGAAGGCAATCGATGAAGTGAAATTTCCACTTGAAAATGAGGAGCTGCTGCCTTCCCCAGACAGCTACAGAAATGTGGCACTTGTAAGGCTCTGCTTAAATAAGAAAGGCTTGTTTGGAGACTTTCCAGTATTGAAAAAAAAATAGGGAATAGACTCAGTGAGAGAGGAAAACTATGTATTGGTCAGTGATAAGTACTGTAACATTTCAAAAGGATTCTTCTGACAGCTCTCTCAGCCTACTCTTGCTTCAAAATCCTTTTCATAAGGATACGGATGATAGTCCTTACCAATCTGTAGTCAGTATATACTCAAGAGCACACATGACATTCAAATTACATTTATTACAGCAGAGTCCAGACTTTCCATAGAAAAGGTAAAACCACTTGAAAGTAAATAAATTAATTATGTTTGCTTTTCTTGTGCTCCCATTATTGATACAGAAGGAAATGTACGACTGGGATAGGCTTGCTTTTAGGGCCCTTAAGATTGAGGAATCCTGAGACACAGCTTGCCAGTTATTAAAAATAAAAATAAATAGTCACCCAGTTGGCATGCACATAGTGATGGCAGTTGTCCAGAGAGCATTTTGAGGAAGTTAGTTGCAAAGTCTTCCTTTAGCAGAGCCAAGGAAGCGGATGCTCAAAGGAGAGTACAGACAAGAACAGGTGTCTGTCTTCTCACTTTCATCATGTGCATTAAAAATAAAGCTAATGGTTTAGCTGCTGGGGAATGGGCCTACAGAAGCAGACTTGAGAGCAGTGAAAATTTTCCAGTTTGTATCCTCTGAAATCACCATGTTGATTGACAAAAAAACCCTATTTTAACGGCAGTATCAGGTGCAATAATTCTCAGAATGTCTTGCTGACACTCTGAGATGACAGCAGGAAAGCCTGGGCTTCAAAATTTCAGGTTAAGAAAGACATTTTCAACCCAAGTTATTTATAGGAGGTTTTAGGAATCTGAGAGAATCGTGAGACTTTTAGCCAATCCACTTAGCCCAAGTGCTGCTGAGTATAAATAACAGTGCAGGTTAGCCAGACCTGCCCAGGAGAGAGCTGAAACTGAGAGTTTAATCTCATAAACCCCAGAGCTGGAAGGCTTAAATTCAATAAAATAATCTACCTTTTCTGCTAAGTAGGATTAGTTGCAGCCACCAGAAGCTGAGAGCACTCAGCACCTTGAGGTATGATGAAGTCGTATGTGTTTGCTTTGGCTTGCTGTGCTGAACTTAAATGCATAATGAGTCCTTGATATCCAGTGCCTATCTAGATTTGGCATTAAAACGAATGGTAGTCATGGACAATTTTATTAAATGAAATATATTTCAGTTTTAATTAAACACATTCCAGTTCAAATAATTGATCATTTAAATTATGGAAAAAAGAAATAAACTGATCTCAGTTAATTCCATTTATAGCATGTTTTCCTTCAACAAAACAACACTGATGAGGTTACTCTTATTTCTTTAGTGTTTACTTATACTTTCTATGATGAGGTGAATTAATATAGAAAGTTGAGGTATTTAGCAGTCCTAAACGTGTCTATATTTAATTAAATGTAGGACATATTGTTTGAATTGCTGGAAAATCAGACGGAATATCTAGCATGGATTTCCATGGTTATAAAATCAATAATGCAGAGTTGTGTTAATTATGGTTAAATAATAGCTTGGAACTAATGGGTTAACAATTACTCGTATTCAGTTCCAAATACTTATACTGTAAGCCTATATAGTTTTTTAGTTAGAAAACATGTAATGTAAGGTGATGGCTCTTTATTCCATTGATGCTAAGATAGCTCACCATAGGTTTTCTAGCACCATAGAAGACAGATTAGGAACCAGAAATCAGTTCATCAATTGGTCAATAATTTTGTGTTCGCAGCAGAGGCTTATTAGCACTAGCTACTATTTTTAGATAAAAATTATGGTTTTACTTATATGACTAAAACCCCAGCATCTCCACAACATGCTACCTTCCCCAGCTTTTTGTCACAAAAAAAAGCGCATTGAAATCAGTGGGATTTTTTTTCTTAGTCAAGAATATAGGGCTGATTTCAAACTCCAGTCTCTTTAAGTCTCATTTCCTAATTATTCAACCGTATTTCCACTATTCCAATTCAGATTGCAAGTTTAGGAAAGAAGAAACATGGCGATATTACTAATAACATACCTTCAGTCTATAATATATGCTGTATTTTAAATACCTATACTTGTTTTTATACAAATTTTAAAATTACAGAATCTTTAGGGAAGACTGAAAATTTGTTCTAATATGAAAGAGCGACTAACATTTGGCTGAGAAAAAATTCCATGAGCATTCCTTTCACCCAGTTCTCATGTGTGTTTTATCTGCTGTAACATAAGAAAATAGAAAGGAAGAGAAGGGGAAGAGAAAGGGAGTAAGGGAGAGAGACACAATGGATGTATACAAATATATACAAAATACCAGTATTAAACATAGCCCTGCCTGATGGTAATTACATCACTGTCACCACTGGTGCTGTGGAGCAGGCACTGGGGAAGTTGCAGGCTGGACTCAGTGGCAGACGGAAACCAGATTCATGAGCTGGGTTCTAGGACTGGATTCAAGAACACACAGACTGGGACTGAAGGCAGAAAGGACAGTGTTCACCTTGGGTGCCAGCCATTGAAGAAGAGCTTGACCCTCATGATCCCTCACCTTTATACTTGATATGATATATATGACGTATACCTTATTGGTTACTAACCTTATTGGTTATTAGGGTCACCTCTCCCATCTGTTCCTCCCCACCATTGCAGCCTTTTACTTTCTGCACCCTCAACATGGTACACAAGTTTTAGTAGTGACTTTGGTCTGCACACCAATCCTTGGCAATAGCTGCAAACATCAGGTCTTATTACTGAAGTAGACACTGTGAAAATCTGGCATTAACTTCAGAAAGTGCAGTTAGAAGAGACTGAGCTGAAAAGTCAAATCACTGAACAGAATTAGTCCTGTTCTAGCTCAAACCAGGACATCGAGTTATATACTGATGAACCTAGCATTATCTGCGGAATATGGTATCTAATTCTGACTTGTTTTATGGCATTTGCATCTCTCCAGTATACCTGAGGTTTTCCTCAAGAATACAGTTTGCTCTTGTGTCCAGTGCATATCATCAAGATTACCTGATGCAGGAATATACCCTATTTGGAGCTACACTTAAAAGTGCATGCAGAACCTGGGATGAAATACAGAAGCTCATACAATAAATGGAATATCTTGCTATAAATGCATCTGTTTAAAAACTGTATTTAGAAATAGCACCCAGAAGTGGAAAAATAGTTTTTTACCTATAAATTTTCTAGCACCATTCCACATGACAGCCTACATCTCTTTCTCCAACCACACTACCATTCCTTGGGTTAATTGTTGGGCTTGATCTGGATCTTCAGTTGCTTCTGTTCAAATGTTCTCAGTGAGAGGGTCCTTCAGCTGTTTAGCCTATTTCACTTTTCCCCTCAAGCCTAGATTGCTTATATTTGATCTACAACTGATCTTCTTAAGCAGCCACCTGGGGAGGGATAGATTAGATGCACCAGCCATGAAGCTGAAAGATTTGTAGAGGAACAACTTTTTGCTACCTGGTAGTAAGCAGGAATTAGCTGATATTCTGTTAATGCAAAAACAACAAACAAACAAACAAAAATAACAGCAACAATAATCAAACACTAGTCATTGTGTTAAAGTACATGAAACCTTCTTTAATGTATGCTGCAGAGCAGAAAAGGAGACATTATAAATACTAGTGTCGTATCTCTGGGTGGATAATCTTATTTACAAGGGCTTATGGAATAAAAAAATAAAACATACTTAAATAATAACAAATATAGAACTGATAACATCTTTATCAATATTAAATTGTTGAGCCTGAAACTTTGACAATTTTTTCACCTATATCTGGCTGTATTAATTATACTAATTTGCTAATTTACTGAACTTGTCATTTAATTACTTTTTTCAATGTCATGATTTCAACTTTTCTTATTCGATGTTTATTCCCTTTCAGTATTTTTTGTTTATGTCTATATTTGCACTCCTTCTTACTTGAATTTTGGTGTAAACTTCAGAAAGTTGAGCCTAAATTAGTGTAATATTTTTAATTTCTGTGCCAGTTTAGATGGTGACCCTGAGATTCAATAGCAGCATCTTTTCACTGTCTTTTCCTCATGCCTCTTGAATTTAGTGTGGAGAGGGGGACTCCTTGCATACCTGCTTGTTCTCCTGTGATTGTTCTCTGTAATCATACTGGCTATCCATAAATCTCTCAGTACTGAAACTAATTTAGATTATGGCAGTTCAAACCAAGCAGATTTAAAATATCTTAGATTCCAGCAGTGAAAATTGCTCTTGTATTTTTATAGTGCTATTACAGACCAACTTCCCAGCATGTTTTGTTTTATTTTTTCCCTTATTTTGCAAGAAAGTCATGGCTCTGGGGAGGATGTGCTATGCTGTTTAGTTTGGGTTAGTCAGATTTCTCTGTAAAAGGAGTGCACAAGAAATACAGACACTGTATTTTCTGCCTCAACCTCTGACTAGGGAGAATGCCAAGGCACTGCTGCCTCTCCAAAGCCGAGCACTAATAGTGCCCTGAGGTTTCTGGAAGGAGTTTGTGTGCCTGCAGCTACGACTAGTAAAGGAAGGAAAGTTTTTGTCTTTTTCTCACTGTCTGTCCAGCTTTGCCCCAATCTGTGCCACTAATTTATTCTCCGTCAAGCAGCTGTGCTAGGCAGTGATGCTCCTGGTGCTGGTGCAGTGCCATCAGGAGAGGAGACAATGCAGCTGCAGCCAGAATATCGGAGATACAGGTGGTCTTGTTTATTCTGAGCCTACAAAAACCTAACTAGACACACATTATGGCTAAACTGGCTGATCAGAGAGAGATTCAGCATTCCTGAAGGGGTCCACATGCAGGATGTAGACCAGAACCTGCTTTAGTCTGGAGAAAATGGAGTACTAAACACACAAGCCATGTGACCATAGCACAGCTCCTCTGTCAAGAGTCATTGCTGCTGTGATGAATCACCTTTCCACAGAGTCCTGCTCCCAGGATGTTACAGCTGAGTCTGCTGGCTGAATTCAAGATATTCTCCATCTTCTTACTTAGAACAGTTACTAATAGCTATCAGTATATGTTAGTATCATTAATAAGAACATTTCTGCTGTGTTTGTAATAGATGTAGTGCTTGCAAAGGCAGCCCTTAGTACAAGGACAGATCATGTTATCTTAACACTGTATTGCAATAAGTCAAAAAAATACCAATGTTGTTTTTAAAACTAATTCCTGTGTTATGTATCAAGTTCAGTCCCAATGACTGTGTGCAATCAGCTTGCACAGATTATCACCTAATGGGGTTTTTAGAAGTCCTAAAATGATTTAGAAACCATAAAAGAAATGGTACTCAACAAACCCATACCAAGATATTTTCTTGCCGAGACTTCTCATCTTTCATTACTCTTTTTGGTCTCCTCAGCTTGAGCAGCATTCTTTGTTTACTGTGCCATGTGGGACCAAGAAAGTATAGCTGTAGCCAGGCTGGATGAGACAGGCACACTAAACAAGAGCAAACGTGTCTGAATTTTGCTGACTGCTGTGCCATCCCTGTTATCCTTGAAAAGGGCGCTACAAACTTGCAGCAGTGGGTTAGTAGGTGGCAGTACAGGTCCCACCTGGTATAGCTGGGGAAAAAAAAAAAAAAAAAGAAAGCATAGGTACTATGTATAATAGCTCATTACTTTCATTTGCTTTAATGTAGACTACGGTAGACAGTTACTCCAGCCTTAAGAGCAATTAGTGATCTCATTAGGAGTGAAGCTTGAACAAACAGCTGGGGAAGAACAGTAGCTGTGCTGCTTCTCTCCCTGACTCCTTTGAAGCAACTGGTTTTTCCTGGAGGAAAACCAGCCATATCACATCCCTTCCTTCCTAAGAGCCAGTGTAAACACCCATTGTGAATCCATAATGATTTCTTTAGGAGTAGGTGGCCTCACCACCCTTCCTGCAGCCTGCTATATGACCCTATATTCATATGACTAATTCCCTTATATATGCCCTTCAAGTGACAGCTGTAGATAAGCAAAAATTTCTGGCAGCTAGGATTCATTCAGAATTAATTTCTGGGATAGGGAGCTGTCAGCTAACTGACTTCTGCAGCATTGTAGCTGTCATTTGAATGAATTACAAATCACAGTATCCATTTGTTTGGGGGCCTGTGAGCAAGAGGGATGGAACAAACTGGGGTAAATGGCTGAAATTTAATACAGGTTTCTGCAAGTTTTTCAAATGTAACGCGCCCATCTTCAGTGTGGTTATTTTGTGTGGCTAACAGCATTTCCATGTAAATTGGACTAATCTTCCGCTGAAAACTCTCTTTAGTATGAAACAAAAATTTAAATTGATTATACAATTAGATGATGCTTATTTTGCTCTGTTCTAGCAAAGAGTAAAATATCTGAGTTGAAGTTTCATAGCAGTTGCCTATGCACAATTTACACTCTGGGATTGGCAGCTTCTCTTCAGATGCCAAGGAACAAGACATCCCCCCTCCCTTCTATGCTGCTTGTAGAGTGCGGTGCCCCACGCTGATGATGCCAGGCAGATTTAATTGTGCATGCTCAAAGAGAAAAATTACATCCACGCTTGGGTTAGCGCTCTCTGTGGCAAGCTGACAAATCCCCCAGCTGTCAACTAACCTCAAAGGCAAATGTACATGGCTCCAGCTTATGTCTGCTTGCATTCTGCCCATAGACATTTATAAGCTGAAACTCATACTGGCTGCAACACATTCAGACTGCAACTGAGGGAAATGTATGGTCTATTTTATGTGTTTCATTCTCTAAGGGTGACCCATACATTTAAGGTTTATTTTTCAGACAAACTGTAAGCAGGTAAAGAGAGCAATTTTTTGCATATGTGGCAGGAGAAAGGGCATAATGTTTATGGCTATGGATCTGGCTAAGTTGCTGATGGCTTACAGGAAAATGGTTTCTTCCTTGGACTCAGATGCATTATGTTTATATTTTTATGTATTTACTGGTGTTACTGGCTGCCAGAGAATTGCATGCACACAAAATGGCCTTATATAAGTGCCAATATATATGGGCAAATGCAAAGAGGCATGTGTTGCTAATGCAATATTTGAGTCATGGAGGAGGACTTCTGGCAGAAGCTTTTGTCACTTGTGCACTGCAGGCTGTCCTTCTAAACCTATCATTACCTGGCACCTATGCTCTAGTGAAATAATCAGACCAATCTGCACATGGGCAAAAAGCCATCTTAACAGATGGCTTTGACTGTAGGTAACCAGGAAACCATGCATATACATTAAACATAGGTTCAGAGACCATGAGTCTTATCTAGGAATATCAAAACAGCTGTCAGTTTTGAGATCCTCTGTATACTGTTGAGAACATATGCCATACCCATCAACCACACATGCACAATGAGCTAGAGCCAGCTCCCACAGTTCTAATGATCTTTGTAGGAATTGCTTGGTTGGACATGATTTTAGCTACAGATTAATCTCATCTTTTGGAATGAAATTTGAATTTTTATTAGAGAGACAAAGAATAAATTTTGAGGATGCAGTTGCATCCACTTAATTTGCATACCCAGTTGAGACACTCTCACCCAATTTTAGGTGATGGAGAAGGCTATCCAACCTACCTGTCACAGTTGTTTGAGTTTACTAGGTCGAGAATGGTAGAGGGAGGCTTTGGATATGTGCAGGGTAAAGTCCAAGACATTTACATTTTCAATGCATTTGAGTCTTAGAACAGGATCTTAGAATATGAAGAAATAACAAGAAATGACAGATATCTTTATCGACTCAGTATTTAGTTCACCAGTCTCTTCTGGTACTGAGCAGCCAGTGCTATCCTTTTTGTTACAGTCTGATACTAAAGCACTTGATTAGAAGGTAGGAATTCCTGGATTCTTGGCCTTTTCCGTATAATAAGCTGCTGATCCTGACCCCACAAGTCCAGATGAGTGGTTCTCACCATGCTTTGAAGATGAATCATAGCACAGCTCACTGCCTTGAAGCCACAGAGAACACAAAGCAGCCACTCCAGGAGCTCCTCACCACCAGTTATTTACACGGGCTTACTGCTTCCCTGTATACACAACAGAGCATGTGAACAATATCTCTTTTAGTGTCCAAAATCAGTATGCATCTAAAACCAACCAAACAAACAAAAAGGCCCATATTCACATCACCTAGTTCCACACAAAATTCACTGGGTCTTCTGTGTCCTATTGGTTGGCTATAGGTTTTCTGAAGCATGTACTCAATGGAAGTTTTAGGCTAATTGGAATTTAAGCTGCCTGAAAGTATCCCCAGGGCAGCAACATCAGGATTTAGGGGAGATGCTGTAGCTTCAGTGAGTCTGAGCAAATACACAGGGCCCTGGAGCTTTTTCAGTGTTGCTGAGAGCTGGGCAAGATGCAGAAGTGCCAAAAGAGTTCAGGTCCATCTCCTGTTTCCTTTCTCCTGCAGGAGCACAGGAAGAGAGAATTGCAGCACGGGTTATACACACGTCTGTTGTGAATATGGCTCTCTCTTGGCAACATGGAGCTTCAAAGAATATTATATGCCTGAGAGAGTGTTTTGTAGTTCAGTAACTGTTGGCTGAGATTTCCAGGACCATAGGACCTCTGCATAGGCCAGCTGTAAATTTGAGTTAGTGATGCCTTAGGAAGTACTTTAAGAGTTACAGAGAAAATAACCACAAGAAAAGCATTTCTTTTTTGTGACTGCTTTTTCACCAAGTTAAAATGAAATTTGATTACTTAAATACAAGATGTCAATATGTAATTGTTTGTCTGTAGATATCTGTAAATCTGTCTGAGTCATAGCAAAACTATGAGGATAGTCTGCTCTTAACATGATACATGGGTAGCTTAACTGTATAAGGAACATGTGCACGCTATATAAGGAACCAAACCAAGAGAGCCCTATTTCTACTTCAAAATTGTGATTGAGAAGAATTATGATTATCATTTTAGGTTTCACTTGCATAACTCTGCATTCTTAAGGTACTTTGTGTTTAAACTAAATTACTCTTAACTGTGGAGTTAGAATGAAATTCAGCTGTCACAGATAAGAGTAATGATATTTATTAATAGTGCAAATCATTCACACACATGGAAAGAACTTAAATGTGAGAAGTACATCAGGACAGGAAGATAACAGTCCTTAAGGGATTGATTTATCCTTGACTTCTATAAGCCTTTGTTATGCTAATGATAGATATATATTCCCAAAGTCCATTGCATCTGTCTATGCCTTACCCTTTGATTTCTTTATTAACTCTCCTCCCATGTCACTACATGTTCTTGTTTAATTCAGATCGGGTTTTGCAGCTTGCATCATACTTTACTATTTTTGACCAAAATGGTTTATTGAGTTCTTTAGCAGCTTACATGTTTTCCCCTCTTTGCCACACCTCTCTTCCACTGCTGCCAGAAGGACCCCTGGGTGAGTTGCCATCAGTCAGACTCTGATATTAATGGGTTTCCTTTGTTCTTAGAGCAGTCAAGGCAACCAACTTAATTAATCATTCCCAACCCTCATTAATAAACATAACTTTGGTAATTTGGGGTAAATGTGTTCATGTACTCTAGAATACTGATTGTTTTATCTGAATATATAATTTGGTTTTTAGGCACTTACATAAACATTATGATTTATGGTGGCCCTGGATGCTGCTGACTTTGCGAAGGTTGTAAATCTTTGGTATTTCTAAAGTTAAGATGCACATTTTAGTCAATAGTTGTGGGCATAGGTGGTTAGGGTGGTTATTTGTGAACACTGACCACTGTGATACAAGTAGTTGTTACCCTTTGTATCATCAGTAAATGGAAAAGCTCTTTATAGGTAATAATGTCTTTAAGGATATAAACACCTAAGCCCTGACACCCTGTGATACCTGTGATTCTGCCATTCTGCTCTGGTGAGACCTCACCTGGAATACTGCATCCAGCTCTGGAGCCCTCAGCACAGGAAGAGACATGGACCTGATGGAGCAGGTCCAGAGGAGGGCAACAAGGATAATTGGGGGATGGAAGACCTCTTTTCGTCTACACGGACAGGCTGAGGGAGCTGGGATTGTTTAGCCTGGAGAAGGCTCTGGGAAGACTTGATATCCACCTTCCAGTACCTGAAGGGAGCTTATAAAAAGACTGGAGAGGGCCTGTTTACAAAGGCCTGTAGTGAAAGGACAAGGGCCAATGGTTTTAAATTAGAAAAGAGTGGATTTAGATTAGAAATAAGGAGGAAGTTCTAGCTGAGGATGTTCCTGCTCTCAGCAGGGGGTTTGTACTAGATGACCTCTAGAGGTCCCTTCCAACCCAGACATTTCTATGATTCTATGATTTCTATGATTCTAAGAACAAGGCATATAGGATAATGTAGATTATAAGTTTTAAGAATAGATATATGACAATTAGCTGAAAAAAAAAAAACTAAGAACTACAGAATATTTCTCACAAGTTTATTTTAATAAGAGGAGTAAAGTTTTTTCTCTGAAACATGATATACTACTGTGGTGTGTAGCTACCTCATTATACTTTTTTCTGTACAGGTATATCTTGCAACATTTGTACTCTCTTGGGACTAGGTATATATGAAACAGGAGCAGCATAATTTTGCTCATGAGTTAGCTTTGAACTCATCTTCATTTAAATATTCAGCAAGATATTTTGTCTCTAGCTAGATTTACGTAGCAGTTATGAAAGATTAATTCAGTCTTATGTTTCTGTTTAATGAAAGTGTTGAAGTGAGCATTTCTGTTAAAAATTTCAAATTTCAGGTTTAGAAATTATTAAGTTTATTACACTTTTAGAAGTGCATAGAAGATAAATGATCTATACAGAGATATATATTTTTATTTAAATTTTTCCATTTCAGTATACTTGTCCCAGCATCTTTTTTACAGTTCCCCTTGAACTTTGTTGTCTTTACTGTGCCATTGCAAAATACATTGTACTTATTTCTTTACTGGACATGAAGTAAATAACCTGTAGAAAAAGTAAGTTCATTACATAACAGAATGGTGCAGGTGCAGATTTGAAGATCTTGCTAGATATTATGTTTAATTTCTATTTTCTATTTTGCCAGTGCTAGGTTTGTAAATGATACACATATCTGGGAAATTAATAGCAGTTTTGAGGCAATTTCTGGTAGAATTCATTTGTGCGGTAAAGTTCCAAATGATCCACACCACCACAAAAAAAAAAAAAAAAAAAAAAAAAAAGCATTAAGATGGAAAGTTCCAATTTCTGTCCCTTGCAAGTCCTTTCTCTTCTCCCCCACCCCACATCTGTCTATTACAAAATTAACTTGCATTATAAATGAAGTTCAGTCTCAGCACTGGTGTGGGATCTGAAAAGTAAACTCAATGAGCAAGTTTGAAGTCCTAATCCTTGTGAAGTCAGTGTGAATAACAGATGATATTAAGCAAAGCACAGTAGATTTTACCTGTTCAGGAAGTGCTGTAAATGTGACTTCCTTCATCCTATCTGTGTTTTTGCCTTTGTGTTTTACAGAGCACACTGATTTAGGAAGTTGTCTTTAGCCTATTACCATTAACATTAAAATGATAGAAAAATGTGCAAAAAAATTTGGGGATTGGAGTGAACTGAAAGGCATTATCTGGTTTATTAGCAAATCAAGGATTTGTTTTTAATTGTTATTCTGCTGCAAATATCATATACTTTATTGTATAAATGGCATTCTTTTCTGAATTTCATTAGTGGATTTTACTCCAGCTGCACTTCCTAGACATTTAGAAGGGAAATTGTGCCCAAGCCTACACTCACTTAGAACACAACAGGATTAGCATCATATCTTTAAACAGATTTTGTGGACCTCCTCAAGAAGGAGAAGGAATAACCAAGGCCCTGGTTCCATTTCACTGTTTGCTTGGTCTTTAACTTGTCTAATAAATGGTGCCATTTGTAATGCATTCTGGGCAGTCACCCACCCAAGAAGCAGCAGTCACTGTAGCATTTTTGGAACCTTGCGTGACAGTCAATGGCAGTTGCCTGTGGAAGGATGGAAAGACTGAAGGGCTGCAATTTAATAATCCTTTCTGTTTTGAAACAGTAATTAGCTGTCTCACAGCTCTGCTGCCAGCAAGCTGGCTACTGCAGTGGGCTATTATTACCATGATCAGCAGGCAAAGAGCTGAGTACAAAAGGAAGGAAGCTAAAGAAAAAGGAACTTCTGACTGAGACAAAGGTTGCAAAATAAGTAAAAATTGCCCAATATTATGTCTTTTGTATCAATAAGAAAAGGAAATTCATCTGATATTCTGTTTACTGAGCCAGCAGAAGCTTGTAGTGCTAGAGCTGATACCCTGCAGTCTTAGAATGGGCCTATTTTATATGATTTAATAATTTTATATAGCAAACATAGCTTTTTTACTTATGAGTCCTAAAGAGAGAGCTCCTTTCAGAAGTTGTTTAGTGTATACACAGAGTAAATGAAGGCTACATTCAGTGATGCTAACTGCTGTTGTATTAAATCATCCAATCAAATGACTAGTATAAATTTTACATGCTAAGGTGCAATATAAAGTGGAATTTGTGTTTTAAGTGCATAAA
>JANHGN010020521.1:0-14095 GCA_024605025.1 Megaceryle maxima | reverse complement strand
TGGAGCTGAGGAACAATTTCTTCCCCTCCAGGGTTGTCCAGGGCTGTCCCAGGCTGCCCAGGGCAGTGGTGGAGTCCTTGTGACCCTTGGAGGGGTTTCCAAGCCCCCTGTGGAGCTGTGGTGCTGAGGGACAGGGGTCAGTGGTACCCTGACAGCGCTGGGGCAATGGCTGGAGCTGATGATCTGGTTGGTCTTTTCCAACCAAAACAGCTCTGACTACCACTCCCCCCTGGAGGACCTGCAAGGCAGCGTGGAACCAGCATCAGCCCACAGCAGGAGGCACAGTTGGCCTCTGCTCAGAAAGGACGGCCTGTTCCCCCAGCAGGGAGGTGAGGGGCTCACACGCACTCACGTGGAGTCAGGGCTGAACTTGCACTGGAGCGCGTAGCGATTGTGTGCTGGGATCTTGGTCTTGGGGATCAGCTGGGTCACCTCCTCCCCAATGCCGCCTGTCAGGTTCCACACGTAGCAATTTCCCTGTGTCGAGACAGGGGAAATGTTTTACTGGGCTGGTGGTCGCCCATCCAAAAGCAGCCTGGACTTTCTGTGCCTGACCCCAGCACAGCAAAGCTGCAGGCAGAGCTGGTAGGTGCAGTGCAGCTGCCTCTGCCTGTGGGAGGCACAGCCCGGCAGCGGCTGGAGCACTCTAAACCCCTTCCCACGCTGGAGGCTGTCCGAGCTCACCGAGCTGTTAACGGCCGCCATGTAACTGGCATCGGGGTCAATGTGAACTGAATTCACTGAAACTTCAGGCTCTGGAATCAGCTGCTCGTTGTGGTCAGTCTTCAGGTCCCAGATGTGAATGGCACCGCTCTGATCACCCACAATTAGCTCTGCCTGCAAGAAAACAGCAGCCTCGTCTCCGAGGAGAATTTGCAAGCAGCAGCCTCGGGCCGATGCCCAGACTGTGCCTGGGGAGC
The DNA here is from genome assembly GCA_024605025.1 of Megaceryle maxima. Taxonomy (NCBI): domain Eukaryota; kingdom Metazoa; phylum Chordata; class Aves; order Coraciiformes; family Cerylidae; genus Megaceryle; species Megaceryle maxima. The sequence continues at coordinate 13,175 of JANHGN010020521.1, read as the reverse complement.
ATCACACGGAGCCTTGCTCTGGTTTTAAGCATCGGGGTCCTGTTCTGCCCAACAATTCCCCAGTGCAGGGCTGCCCCAGAGCTCCGGGCGCCTGCTGCCTGCCCCTCGGCAAGCAGAGTGCTGAGCTCGTGTTATGCTCTGCTAAAAGCCTGGTTACCTTTGCAGAAGCCTTTGCTAATTCTATAAAGCCCAGAGCAGGCAGTGGCTGCCTGGTTTCCAGAACTGCTGCACAGCTCCAGCTCCAAGCAACATCCACAAAAGCCAAATGAATTTCAGCGTGTCTGAGGAGCAGGGATTAAGATGCAACTTGGCCAGCAAACAACTGAAGCACTCAAGAGTGTACAGATACCTGAAAAACATGAGTCTAAATGGGCTTTTTTTTTTTTTTTCCCCTCTCTCTCCCCTTCTCAGGGGAAGGACAAGAGCCAGCTGAAGGGCAGGAGTTCTGGCTCCGATCCCGTGCTCAGACCAGAAGACAATGCTGGCGGCTCTCCACTAAAACCAGGGCTTTTATCGACAGCCTTGCGCTGACCATAATTTTAGCAGAATCCCTAGAGGAGATCAGGTCATCGGGTACAGCTAATCCTGTACCTGCGAGCGCAGCCCTGTTTCCGAGGAAGACGATCACCGCTCGATATATTTAGCTGACCGCACAGCGCAGAAGCGTCTCCTGGGCGCCTCCATCCTCACCCCCCTCTTAGCAGGGTAAGTGCAGTGGCTAAAGCCGTCACGGCTTTACCCAGGCCAGGAGAAACCTCTCCCAGATGATGGGATCAGCGTCGCTGCAGCAGCGAGCTGCAGGGTGGTGGAGCTCTGAGCAAGTGTTGCCACCTCCAGATTAATTCACTGTGCCCTGCTCACAAACCTGTGCTTGTGCGACTCGGGACCTGGGCTAGCAATCGTTTCACGTGTAAGATCTACGATCAACAGTAATATTTAACACCATCCATTCCCACAGCACTACAGGAGCATCAGTAGCATTTGGGTAAAGCTGGGTCCAAATAATTCATCTTAAATCTGGCCCAAAATTCTGGACTTGGCTCTCTTTTAGCCCCAAGGGCCAAGTCCCAGCCCTCCCTCTGTTTATCAACAACTTCTGAACTGACTGGTGAACCTTGAGCAGATCTGGCCAGAGTCACAGAATCATTGAATCGTCAGGGTTGGAAGGGACCTTAAAGATCATCTCGTTCCACCCCCCTGCCATGGGCAGGGACACCTCCCACTAGAGCAGGTTACTCAGAGCCCCATCCAGCCTGATCTTAAAAACTTCGAGGGATGGGGCTTCCACCTCCTCTCTGGGCAACCTGTGCCAGTGTCTCCCCACCCTCATGGTGAAGAACTTCTTCCTAATGTCCAATCTGAATCGACCCACCTCTAGTTTTGATCTGTTCCTCCCAGTCCTACCACTGCCTGACAGCCTGGTCCTGCAGGTAATGGGGGGCCACAGGCACCGAGATGCTTTTCTTGGTGGTAGTGCCACCCTCAAACTTCCCCATCCTCCCTACGACACCAGTTCCACTCCCATCACATCCCTTTGGTTATGCTCTTGAGATAGAGATGGCCCCAAAGGAGGGTCCCCTCTTCCAGGAGAGGCCCAGCACAGCCATGATGCTGTCTCTCTGCAACAGCTGCTGGTGGATGGGCAGCTGGTGCTGGTCAAGCAGCAGCTGCCTTCCTGCAGTGCCACCACAAGGGGCTGTGCCACCCGCCAGATTTTTTTTGCCACATTTGCCAGGATAAAACTCCCCAGCCCCTCAGGGTTTACCCAGAAGAGCCGTGTCTGTCAAAGCATGAGCTGGGAAATGGTGGAAGAGCCGGTGCTCACCTGGTTGGGGTGCAGGCAGACACAGTTAATAGGAGCATTCACCTGGAAAATCCGCTGACACTGGAGGTTTCGAGACCTGCAACAAGCCAGTGAGAAAGGAGGGTGTTTATAAAGCACCTGCCATCGGTTCCACGGCCTCTGGGGTGTTGCCGGAGCAGGACCCGCTGCCTCTGCCCACCTCAGGTCCCAGATCCTGGCCATGCAATCCTCCCCGCCCGTGTACATCCACCGCCCATCCTCGTGGAAGCCCACGGAGGTGATGTTCTTGCTCACGCCGTCGTAGTTAATGACGGGGTTGGGGTTGTTGGAGTTGAGGTCGTACATGCGGATGTGCTGGTAGCCTGCGGTGACAACCGGGCAGGGGATGAACAATGTCACCTGTGCCCGGTGGCTCCCGCGTCCCGGGCCGGGGGCACTCACCTGCGGCAGCGATCATGCTGCGGTCCGGCGTGATCTCCAGCGCGTTCACCTGCTGCGGGCACCCGTTAAGGTCAGTGAGAAACAGCAACCGGGACCCAACCGGGTGCTCCCAAACGTGAGGTGTGACACTTATCTCATGGTGTCTGCGGGACGGGGAAATGGGGTCGGCCTCCTTGAGCCTCCCCCGGCCCCGCCAGTCCCCCAAACCCCCGGCCCCGCCCGGACCCCCGGCCCGGTGCGGCGGTGGATACGGAGTCCTGGTGCTGGACGGTGCGGGTGCAGATGCCGCTGTGCGCCTGCCAGAACCGCACCGTGTGGTCGTAGCCGGCCGTGGCCAGTATGACCGGGTCGCTGCCCACCGTGCCCTGCGCCGCGTTCATGGTCCCGCCGACGGGGTCCGCTCAAGGCCCCCCTCCCCGCCGCCTCCCGATCCCGGTCCCGCCGCACCTCGCCCACACTCGACCCCGCGCTCAGCGTGGGCTCACGCCGGACCCCCCCCGCACCGAGCCCGCCCCGTGCGCTCGTGCTGCGGCGCGGGGGGAGCCCAGACACCTCCCGTCTCCCGGTACCGGGGCCGCACGGAACCCGCCCGGCTCAGGGGGCGGGGCTCGCTCTGCTCATGCGCCAGGCGCCCCGGCCCGCTCACTGCGCATGCGCGCGACACCCCCGCCCCATCGCGCAGCCGCTCGGTGGGGGGCCCAGGCGCAAGCGCGCGGGGGGGGGAGAGCCCACGGGATCCCGGGGGGGGGGGGGCGGGCCCGGGGGGCACGGCCGGGGGGGGGGGGGTGGTGGTGGTGGTGACGGGAGCCCGGTCCCAGCGGCGCCGCAAGGGAGCGTAGCGCCGAGCGCCGCGGGGCGTGGACCGGCACCGGACGGGCACCGGGGACATACCGGGGACACCCGGGATACACCGGGCACATTGGGACACAGCAGGCATCGGGGACACACCGAGCACACACCGGGGACACGGGCCACCGGCGATACCGGACACACACCAGGCACACCGGGACATAACCGAGGACACCGGGGACACACTGGTCACATCGGGGACACATTGAGCACTCACCAGGCACACCGGGACACACCGGGCGCTGGACACAGTGGGCAGACTGAGACCACCGGGCACACATTGGGCACCGGGGACACACCGGGAGCACACTGGGCACACACCAAGGACACACTGGGCATACACCCGGTACCGGGCACATACTGGGAACTGGGGACATACCGGGCACAGCCAGGCCCGCCGCGGCCGGTACTGCCCCGAGGTAGGGCGGGGCGGACGGCGGCTCCGCTCTGTGCCGGTGTTCCCCGCCGCGCGGGTGTCACACCGGACCCGGGCCCCGCCCTGCCGGTACCGCCCCGCTGCGCACGGCGGGTGGCGGGAGACGGAGCATCTCTCCGCGCCTGCCGCTCGGCCCCGCACCGCACCGCGCCGCAGCACCGGCGCCTCCCGGGCCCTTTAAGAGCGGCGGCGGCTGCGCCCGCTCCCGCTCCCTCTCCCGGCGGTGCCAGCGGCGGCCCCGCACCTGCCGGTAAGGGCCGGGGGAGCCGGGGATGCTCGGTCAGCGGGGAGGGGGGGAGCGGAGCTGCAGGGATGCTCGGAGGATTCAGGGATGCCCGGTGCCGCGGGGGTGCCCGGTGCCGCAGTGGGTCCCGGGGCTACAGGGCTGCCCAGCGAAGCCCGGAAGGTACCGAGGAGCGCAGAGGAGCCCAAGTGGTACCTGAGGGTGTGGGAGGATGGGGGGTGCCCCAGGCTTGTGCGGTGTGGGTGGTGCCCGGGTGGGTGCCTGGGTGGGGTGCCGCCAAAAGGACCCCCCCCGTGCCCAGGGGCTGCCCTCTGTGTACCCCAGTGCTCCGTGGGGGAGACAGGGACCGCCTCTGTCCGGGGCTATAGCCCCACGGAGTGGGGGGCGTGGTGTCGGCAGCCACCCTACGTAGGAGCCCTCGGCCACGGGGCTGCAGCACCGTGGGCTCTGGTGAGGAGCAGCTGACCCCGCGGGTGGCACCCAGGCTGGGTGGGAGGGATGGGCACAGCCTTGCCCGGGCTGAGCGAGGAAGGCTCTGGAAGCGTGTGAGCGTGTGCGTGAGCGTGCACGGAGCAGCCTCACTCTTCCCACGGCCACCGGAGTGAGTTGTTTGGCATGGCAACGGCAACGGCTGGGGAGCGCCAGAGCGGGGCGGTGGGCAGCCGGGTGGCATCCGAACCCTGCGGCAGCAGCACCTGAAGCCCCCGCTACCGGCCCATGGGGCTGGGGTGGCACCTGCCACCCTGGGCCACTCAGCTTCATCCCTCCAGGCTCAGGTCTGGGTTTGCTTCCCCTCTCCTCCTCCATGCTTGGGAAGGTAAGAGGGGAGCTGGGATGGTTTTGGGGAGCTGGGACCAAACCTCATGTGGAGACAGGGATGGGGGGACAAGAGTCCGGCCCTCTGCTCACCCCACAGCTGCTGAGAGTGTTGTGCCAGGCTGGCCGGTCATGAGGAGCCACGGGCTCTCCTCAGCCTCCTGGGGACCGTGCCAGCACCGTCCCTGAAGGGCTGGCAGAAGAAGATGTCATGTTAATAAATATAGCGGGTGCTGGTGGTGAGGTGCCAGGTTAGAGGAGCAGCATCCGTTAGCTGAGCCCTCGCTGCAACGCCATCTCCCCTGGCACAACAGCATGGAGTTGTGGCCGCCCCCAGCACCCCGTGGGGCTGTGCCCACCACCGGCCCGTGCCCATCCTGCCCGCCCTCAGCCAGGCTGCACACTGGGGAGGCTCAAGCCCTGGAAACCCGTTCTCTATTTAAGTAAGATAACAGATATTAAAAATGCCAAATCCCGGCGAGCTGACAGCGTCTGTCTAAATATTTATCCCTCTTCCGATCAGGCGCTTGTGTTCCCATGACAGTGTGATTAGCACTTTGCATATTTATGGCCTTCCTGGGTGCTGGGCTCCCTGTGCCCGCCTGCCCCATGCCCGCGGACCATGGATCCTCCCCCTCTCTCACCCGGCAGAGGTGAGCCCTGGGCTGGCAGCTGTCCCCAGCCTGGCACAGCTCTGCTGGGCTGTGCCAGCGCTGCCAGGAGCATCCAGGGCCTGGCAGGATGGAAACGCAGCGGGGACAGGCAGGGCAGGAAGGGTGTGCTGCAATTGAACCCTGCAGCGCTGAGCACGGGCATCTTGCCCACTCAGGGACGTGAGTGCAAGGGACAGTGTGGGCACAATCTGTCCCAAAAGCAAGCTGCTGCCGTGTCTCCTGTGTGTCAGCACCGGGGGACCGGGTACCCATGGGCACTGGGCGATGGAACAGGGATGGGGATGGAGCAGGGATGGGGATAGTGCTGCCCTGCCCCGTGATGTGGCCTTGCTGGGGCCTCGTGCTCTGAGGACAGCATGTCCTGTACTGGCTCTGCAGGCCGTGCCAGGGGTCCTGGACACTGTGCCCGCCCTGTGCCCCAGGGCAGCGTGCGGGAGGAGCGTGTCGGGATGGATTAGGGCTGCGTCTAGAAAAAGGGCTAATTCAGAGCTGGAGGCACGGGGCGGCTCAGCGCCACTCTGCCCTGGTGCCACTGCTCTGGCAACGCAAACAAAACAAAACCCTTGACATCAGCTGAGCCGCTTGCCCGCCGCTGAAATCTGCTTTTCAGTCCCCAAATCTGATTTTAACCCTGAACTTTGTTGCATTTGGGTGGCAACTCACCAAAAGGGCTGGTGGCAGCTGCCCTGGTGTTCCATGGAGACTGCTTTTGATTTGGGCTCACTTCCATCTAAATTGGTGGATCCTCCAAATTGGTTTAGGGGGGAAAAAAAAAAAAAAAAAAAAAAGACTTCAAATTAATTTTATTAATCTTAGTTGTGACAAGTCTTTGACACGAGCTCTTCCCTGCAGCTCGTGTAGCCTGCGAGGGATCAAACATCGGCTGAAGCAGACGTGGTGCAGCCTCTCGCAGCCTCCAGCAGCACCAGCAAACCCACCATCATCCCTCTCCCCCCCTGGGGAAAGACTCAGCTCCTCTCACTGGGCCCAGATCCTGGGTGGCTGGACCACGCTGGGCTCCTGCCCCACTCCAAGGTTGTTCTCTGGGGGACAAAGCAGCTCGTGCCCCTTCCCCTCCGTGATGCTGGGTGGGATTTGCCTCCTCGTCCTGGGTGGGCTGTGTGTGGTGAGCATGTGCCCATCCCTGTGGGTGCTGGGGGGGCCAGGCTGCCATCCCCACCCTGATGGTGCCTGTGGCCATGCTGATGTTCATCCCCAGAGTAGCCCAGTGCTGGCACGTGCCCAAGTGGTCCCTAATCACCTCTCCTCCATCCACAGGGGTGTTGCCAGCCTGGGCCTTGGCTACTTGTTACCCACCCCATGATGCCACCCCACGCAACCACCCTGTGACACAGCAGCTCAAGGGGATCCCCCGGCGGGGACCTGCCCTGCAGCCACTGCCTTGTTTGCTCCTGTGCTGGCAGAGCGTGAGGAGGCTGTGCCCTTGCAGGCAGTGGCAAAGGCAAGTCCGGCCACTGGCCCCCGTGCTGGGGCAGATCAGGTAGGAGGGACAAGGGGAACCTCTGTGCCTTTCCCAATGGGGACCAGGGTGGTGGGAAGGGGGCCTCTCTGTGTCCCCTTCTTCCGGATCTCGTGCTGCCCCGGTCAGGGGAGCAGGGCACGGTCTGTGTGGCTGCACAGGGTCACCTGGGCTTGGGGTGCTGCTGCACAGCTGGACGCCCACGTGTGCCCTGCAGCGATGGCCTTCCAGCGGAGCCACAGGCTGAACCTGCTGCGCCTCGTCGTGCTGCTCCTTGTAGCCTTGGCTGGCATCAAGTTCCTCTTCCGTGACAGGTGAGGTGACACCAGGACTCCAGCTGTGGCTGGGGGTAAGGGTCTGTGGGGAGCACCCTGGGTTGTGCCCCTGCAGGGACCTGGTGCTGGGGGGCAGCTGGTGCCCCACAGCACCCCCCAGCCCTTCTCCACTCCCTGCAGCTTTAACCTGGAGCTGCACAAGCACGTCAGCAAGGACAGCGAGTTCTGGGGGGATGCAGGTGACACCAGCCAGGACACTGGTCCCCAGGGCCAGGCTCTGGAGCTCTCTGCAGCAAAGATCACAGCCCTGAGGCAAGAGCCTGGGCAGCAGGTCCCCAGGGACATCAGTGCCACCAAAATGAGGCTGGTCCACCTGGACCTCAAGGGAGCTGCACCCAGGGTCTCCTACCTGGAGCAGGTGAGGATGCCCAGGGACCGGCAGGAGGTGCTAGGGAGGGATGTGCTGAGGGGGCAGAGGCTCGACCTGTCAGCCGTCCCCACGGGTGCTCGGGGACAGTGCCATCCCTGCCCACTGAGCCCACCCTGCCCGCCCTGCAGATTTTCCCCTTCCTGTCCCAGCTGGGAGCCAACGGCATCCTCATCGAGTACGAGGACATGTTCCCCTTCAAGGGGGAGCTGGAAATCCTCAAGTCCCCGTACGCTTACAGGTGAGCCGGGGCTGTGTGCTGGGCTGGCTGTGGGGCTGCTGCTCAGTGTGGCCCCAGCAGGTGCCAGGGTGCTATGGGCCGGGTGTTACCCCTGCCTGTGATAATCGTGGTTGGAGTGCCAGGCTGTGCTCCTGGCAGGACAGCGTCCTGCCCCGTCGGGTCAATATTTGTGTCCCCATAGTAAAGTCCACACAGGCGTGGGGTGGCTGGGGCCACATGGGCAGGGTGCCGGAGGAGGAGGAGGAGGGAGTGCCCTCAGCTCTGCCCTCTGCCCCGGCATCCCCTGGTGAGCCTGTCCCTGCCCTCTCAGCGAGGAGGACATCGAGCGGATCCAGCAGCTAGCAGAGCTCCACAAGCTGGAGGTGGTTCCCCTGGTGCAGACCTTTGGGCATGTGGAGGTAGGGGGTCCTGGTCCCAGTCCTCATCCCTATCATGGAGGGGTCCCCCTGGAGCCCCCCTGATGCCTCCTCCCATGCAGTTCATCCTCAAGCATGAGAAGTACCAGCACCTGCGGGAGGTCGAGCGCTTCCCCAACAGCTTCAACCCCCACGTCCCCGACACCCTGGCGCTGCTCAAGAGCATCTTGGCGCAGGTGATCGAGAAGCACAGGCGCTCCACCTGGATCCACATCGGTGCGGACGAGGTGGGTGATGGGCCACACAGGGACCCCAGCCCTCGCCCTGGGCACCAGGGGTGCTGTCAGGGGTGCTGAGCTTTCCCCTTCCACCCTGATCCAGGTCTTCCATCTCGGGGAGGGGATGGACTCCAAGAACTGGATGAGCCACAACAATGGCGACACAGGGACCATGTACCTGAATCACATCAAGGAGGTGCTGGGCTTCATCACCACGCAGTACTGGGGGCTGCGGGTGCTCATGTGGGACGACATGCTGAGGAAGATCAGCGTGGGAGCCCTCCAGGGTGAGAGGATGAGGACGGCAGCCGTAGCACCTGAGATGGGGGTCTCATCAGCACCCACCCTGCTGGCCGCCCTGGCAGGCGTTGTGCCCAGTGCCCAGCAGGAGCCTGTGCCTGGCCCTGCAGGGACACAGGGTCTCAGGACAACACGAGGAGCCTCAAGCATCCTCCTGCTGCTGGCACCAGTGCCCATGACCCCATCCCTGCTTCCCCCCCAGAGTCTGGGATAACGAAGCACGTCTCACCCGTGGTGTGGTTCTACGCACCTGACTTCGAGGCTGAGCAGATTGGTAAGTGGTGTGCCAGGCTCCAGCTTGCCTGCCCCTAAGTCCCCCAAGTCCCTGGGGACAGTGGCACTGGTGGCACACACCCGTCCTGCTGCAGGGCTGTTCCTCACCAAGTACGCCGAGAGCGGCTTCGAGGCGGTGTGGTTCGCCAGCGCCTTCAAGGGCACCACGGGACCAGCGCAGACCTGGCCCCCCCTGAGCTACCACCTGAAAAACCACCTGAGCTGGCTGAAGGTGATGGAGACCCTGCCTCAACTGGCCCCGCTGCGCTTCCAGGGCATCGTCCTCACCGGCTGGCAGAGGTGAGGGGCGGCGGGACCCCTGCCCTCCCTGGTACCCGCGCAGCTTTGCAGTGTTGGTGCAGGAGGCGATGGCACGGCTGGCCCCGCTCCACAGGTACGATCACTACTCGGTGCTCTGCGAGCTGCTGCCCGTCGGCATCCCCTCCTTGGCCATCTGCCTGCAGACCCTGGTGAACGGTGAGTCACCGTCCTGCTGCCAGCACCGGGCCGGCCATCACGGATGGGCTTGTCCCTCATCTCCTCACCCTGGGGTTGCTGGGAGGAGGGTGGGAAGTGAGGGACAAAGAGCTTCAGCTCCCCTGCTTTTGGGGGTGTGGCAAAGCCAGGGGCGAGCGCCTGATGATGGGGTGGCCTGGGCCCTTCTGACCCTCAACCTCCTCAGGGGGCTTCACGGAAGAGACGAAGAGGAAGGTCCTGGACACGCTGGGCTTCCAGAGCATGCAGCTGGAGCAGAGCACGTGGTGCGTGGCGCAGCCTAGCCGTGGCGCAGGGCTGCTGTGGCACTGCCACTCCAGTTGCATCAGAAGGGATGCAATGGAAGGGAGTGGGGAGCTGGTTACCCCAGTGCCCCAGTCCCAGACCCACCCAGGGCAGGGGCAGGCAGAGTGCTGGTGTTCATCCAGCCCAGAGCCCCTGCATGACCAGAGCACCCAGCGGGCTGGGCTCTCAGTGCCTCCTCCCTTTCCCCAGTGAGGGCAGAGGAGTGTTCCCTGGCTCAGAGATCTACCACATGGTTGAGCAGGTTAATGGGCACCTGAAGGAGAGCATCCTCAAGGCTCTGGAGGAGGAGAGGTAACAGTGGGAGGCAGCGGGGTTGGCTGGCTCTGGTCATGGGACAGGAACACCGGAGTTTTTGCATGGGAGGGGACCTGCCCAGAGTGCAGCTCCCCATGCCCAGGTGGCCCCTGTGCCCCCCCTCCCCTCATGTCTCCCCAGTGCCATCAAGGGCTGGTTCAGCCCCTATCATCGGAAGCGCCAGTTTGGGAACCCCCGCAACATGGAAAGCTTTGGCAGCAAGGTGCTGAAGTACGTGGTGCTGGGGGCAAGGAGCCCCCTTGGGTACCTGCGCTCGGCTGGGAGGTGTCCTGGGCTTGGCTCTGGGGTCCCTCACAGGAGGGAGCTGGACCCCCTGATCTCACCCCACCAGGCTCCACGAGGACTGGGAGAGCTTCATCCGTGACCTGCGTGCCCACCTGGAGAGGATCTACTTCCCCGACACGGTGGAGGAGTGGATGGAGGAGAACGTCAACCCCTACCTGGACCAGCTGCGGGACCTGGTGCGGGACTACCGGGCCATCATCCGCCTCAACGCCCGGCCCAAGGTGATGCAGGGGCCACGTTCCCCCCAGCTCCCGCTGCTCCCGTAGGCTGGATGGGCTCCGGGTGTCACTGTCGTGTCTGTGTGCCAGTGCCAGTGTCGCTGCCGCTGGTTTGTACTGTACAGAGCTTCCCGCACATCCCACTCCCACAATAAAGTATTTTTGTAGATGCTGCTGGTTGCTGGAGGGGGGCGCAGCTCTGACCCCCTTCCCATGCAGGCTGGGGTAGCATGGAGAGCCAGGGTCTGTCCTGCGACAGCTCCTGGGTCCCGCACTACTGCTCTGCTGGAGCTGGAGGGTTGGCAGCCGTGGCAGAGGGCAGGGAGAGGGCAGCCCATGCTCCATGGTACCCATGGGGATGCCCATGTGCCTCGTGCTGGCCTTGAGGGCAGCTGTGCCCTCCCTGCAGGAGGGGATCCAGCCTGGTGCAGGTGCTGGGTGCTGTGAGCCACCAGGTGAGAGCTGGCACCGGGATGGGGCAGTGCACAGTGAGACCTGCAGGGGCCCTGCCAGGCTCCTACCAGCACCCACCCCCCAACCCTGTGTCTGCTTTCAGCAGCAGCCATCACCGCAAGCCCCTGGTCTCTGGGAGAGGGCTGAGCGGAGCCGAGCCATCCTCCAAATGCTGCTTTCATCTCTTCCTCCCTCTCCACTAACCCAGCACCCAGGGCCTCATGCACTCCCAGGACCATCCTGCCTCCTGCACGCTGGTGGGGCCTCTGCCGCGCTCCTCACCTGGGGCCGTGGGCAAGGTGGCTGCAGCGGGGAGACCCCTGCATGGGGTGAGCCCTCCTGCTGCCAGTGCTGCCCCCAGCCCCTGCCAGTGAGGGTTTCCATGTGCCCGCTCCTCCATGGTGCCTGGCACTGGGGAGGGGGGTGGCAAACCCCAAACTCCCCGTGCCCGTTCAGGGCAGCGGTTTGGGCTCAGTGTGTGCAGGGCAACAAGATGGACATTTCACTGCACATTTTTCTGCTCTGCAAAGACCAACCCGACTTGGCAGGAGCCCGCAGGGAGCCGCAGAAACGCGAGGCGGGCTGGAGCAACTTCTGCAAAGGCTTGGCTCGGCTGGGGGAGGAGGGACAGTGGCTGAGCACCCCGCTCAGCCCCACACAGCCCTGCTGCCCTGCGTCCTGGCTCGGTCACAAAGGTCCCGGTGCCCGGTGAGGCCATCAACGCAGGGGCTGCCCCATCCCACTTCTGTGCTGAGTCCCCAGGTGCTGGCACCGGGTGCGGGAGGACAGTGGGAGAGAACTGTGGGGCACAAAGGGACCTTTGTTGAGGAGCTTCATTTGTTATCAAGCGGTGGCAGATGTGAAGGAAGCCCCTGATCTGTGTGTGCAGAGCCCCGGCCTCAGCCCCCTGCCCCGGCCCCCAGCCCAGGGAGACCCACAGCAGCTCAGGCCCCCCATGCAGCCGCACACGACCAGGCTGCGGGATTAGAGGACAGATTAGACGGCGTTTCACGCTGGCAACCCAAATGTCCTGGATTGGAAAGTGGGGGTGGGGAGAGGAGATAGACCCCGCTGTCCCTGAGGGGGGGTCAGCCTGGAGCTGGGGGCTGTGGAGGGGGTTAGGAGCTGTGGAGGGGATCCTTGGGCTCCACCTCAGGGGGCACAGGCCAGCATAGGGTGGCAGGGGTCATCGCGGAGGATCTTGGTTGATGTTTGTCTAGAGTTGGCTTGGGTTCCTCCATCTTTCCCTCTGCCACAGGCACTCACTAGGTATTCAGCTGCCTGTCCTCATGTCATTGCACCCACCCGTGCACTGCAGACACCTGTCCCCATGCAGCTGCCTGCCTTACTGCCTTGCAGTGACCAGTGCTGCCGTGGCCAGCTGGCTATCAGCCTTCTTGACCAGTGTGCCCCAACATTGCTCTGCCGGAGCCACCACAAAGCTTTTAGACAGTAGCTCATCTGGGAGAGCAGAAATTTGGTCGTGATTTGGTGCTGGCAATATCTGTGCTGCACACGGACAGGGCACAGTTAGCCCATTAACACCTTGTCCATCGTTGGCCCCCATTTCCCATCTGGTTCATCAGCATCCTCAGCACAGCTGGGCACCCTCCACACCTTTAATGTCTCCGTCATTTAAGCCATAAAAAAGTGGAAGGGGATGAATGTCACCAGCCATTGTGCTACAAAGTGGAAAATGAGGCAGGAATAAGGGCTTTATTTAAAGGAATTGAAAAGCTGCTCCTGCCTGGTTCCCATTATCAGCCACCACGGGCTGACGGTCGGTGACTGCAAGGGGCAGGCAGAGTGGCGGGACAGGGACCGGTGAAGGGCACCCCGGAGTGAGGCTGGGGAACACGAGGTGCCCTGGGTGGGGGTCTGAGTGCCCCAGCCAGCCGCCAGCCCCGCTTCCCCTCACCACGGGGGCAATGCCGCCTCCAGAATACCCCCCTGAGGAAGACGAGGCCCCGCGCAGCCTTCCTCCCCGCTCTCCCCTCTGGCTGCCGAGGCTGAGACCCGCCAGCTCATTACACGCCACGGCGACGACGGCGGCGGCTGCTCCCTCCGGGACGTCCCCCGGGCCTCGGCACCTTCCCCCGCGCCGGGAAGGGGGATCCCCGTGCCCCGCCCGCAGCCACCGGAGCGGCCCCCGCCCTCTCCTCCTCCTTCTCCGCCTCCTTCTTCTTCTCCTCCTCCTCCTCCTCCTCCC
>JANHGN010020520.1:0-21461 GCA_024605025.1 Megaceryle maxima | reverse complement strand
AACCACTACGCGTTTGGAGCCCTGCTTCCCAAAAAGGGCCAGACATTGCCTGCTGATGGGAAGTAGAGAATAAATCTATTGGTTCTGCACATGGCATTGTTTAGCTTTTTCTTTAAACTGCTTTTGTCTTAGCCCACGAAGTTTCATCTTATTTTCTTCCCCCTGGTCCAGCTGAAAGGAGGTCAGGGGGAGTGATAGAGCAGCTCAGTGGGTACCTGGCATCCAGCCAAGGTCAAACCATCACAGGTAGCGTGAAGTAGTTGTATATAAGAGAACTTTTTTTTTTTTTTCCCACTGTATTCTTTTAACATTGCTTTAAAGATTGCCCATGGACATGTGTGGATATCGAATCTATTGCTTTGCTATTGGAAGGTGTTAAAAATATTCATGGCTGTATGCTAACTTTTTTTTTCCCTAGGCTGAAGAACATAAGGGAACTGAGGTCGTCTTCTCTAGAGCTGCTCTGTTTCTCCCAAGGGATAAGGGGACCAGGTTATAGGTTATTTGATCACTTGGGTCTCCTGTTTCAGTGGCAGTGCAAAGTAATCAGAAATTCCTTTAAAACAACATTATTTAATGCTATCTCTATATATCTTTTAAATATTCCTAGTTCTATGTCTTTGATGAAGAGAATGCATGAGAAACAGGTTTATAATAGGGTCATTTTTCTCATTTGCACAACCTGTGTCTGATCTGGGAGTTGAAGGACTGCTCAGACAGAATGAAAATTACTCTCAGAAAACAAGGAAGCAGAGCTGCCACCCCTTCTTACTGCACAGCTGGAAAGGGCTGTTATGGACAAGTTCCAGCCTGGTGAAGGAATGGAGATGTAATGCCATAATGTACACCATAAAAAAGGGCTTTGTGGCACATCCACTATCCAGTCAACCCAAAGCACAGCCATGTGCAGGTATAGGCTTATCCTTCAAATGCAGTTTATTACCTGAGGCCACAAGGTGAAGAATGAGTCAAGAGGAGCTCTTGAGAACTTTTAGTTCAGGAGCTGTACTGACAGTGCTGCCTTTTCCCCTCATATGCTTCACCTTCTTCCAGATCATTCAGTGTTGAAAACAGGCATAAAATAATGTCCAGTGCCTCCATGCTTCATAATGATGTGTTGAGCCACTAGATGCTGCTCACGCATAGTTAACTCATTCTCCTGCTTCCCACTTTCTTGCTTTGTTTTGCTCAGACACTAACTTTTGTACAGTTCTCTATTTCACAAGACCTGAGTATAAAGAAATATCAGCAAGAGAAGAAAGCTTATATTAAAAAAATTGTCTATCATAATAGAAATGACTCGGTTATAACCCCTTCAAGAATCTTGTGCACACAGGGAACACTTGACCCTAGTGGCTGGATTTAGTTTATACTTGGACAGTGATGTTTAATTTGTCATTCCCATTAGCTAGATAAACGTGTTTAGTCCTCCTTTGTGTTTGTCCTTCATTAAAAAAAAATATAAAAAATTCTTATCAGCAAGCGGAGAAACTAATTAGATGAACTTTTTGACATCTGAAAATTAATAAATAGAAAACAACTTATATACAGGGCATTTAAAACAGTACTGGCACCTTTTTCCTCTTTTTTTTTTTTTATAACTGCATACTTCCTTTTTTTTTAAATTCTTTATCACAAGTTATATATAACAGCAATCACTTTTCCCATTAAAATGCAACTATAAATATCTTCAAAATATTAGTCAGGAGTACACAAAGGTTTAACACTGTGGATTTATTCATTCTCTTGCCATCTTTTGCTACATCTTCTCTCTGAAAATGCATCACTTAAATATTTAGGAAAAAAGAATTGTAACAGTTAAACACAGACACTGTGCTTCTTGTCATTACATTTCCATTAGAACCAAATTTGTAGTGGAATCCAATTTCACAATCAATGTGCTGGGGATGTTATTGAATCATAAGTACACTGGGTTTTTTTTTAATTCTTTTTTTTGTGTTCACTTACTTTACTCATGACGCTGGTGCATTGATATAGATGTGAATTAGACCTAACTACCTAGTGTTGTCTAGCCAGTCACTGACAGAATTTCTGTAAGTCTGGTTAGTCTCTATTGTTATGTTAATATGAGTATCTGTTGTGAAACAATTGGAGAGTTACATAAGAGCCAGGAGAGCTACATAAGCCACTAGGGCACAAATTTGTATTAGAAATTCGATATGGAAGTAATAATTTACTTAAAATTATATATACACACAAATACATTTATATTTATATATACATATTTATACATAAAATTATAGTGCCTCATCGAATTAGGGATTTAGACAGCTGTCTAGCTGGAAATTGTTTAACTGTTTTCCCCGTAGTGTTAGTATTGATATGAAAAAAAATCATAGATTCTCTACAAATAGAGAGCAATGAAGTGCAGGTTTTTTCTTTGTTGCCCAAAGCAATGGTTAAGAACAATTGTCTCAGTTTGAGTCTCTCAGACAAGGCTACAGTTAAAGTAATTGTGTGGAGGAGAAAGAGCTTGGAGAGAATCCTTATTGACTTATCTAAATATTCTTTTTCTCCATTCTTTCAAGTTTGATTGCAGGGCAAGGCTTCACATGCACTAAGACACAGAGAAAATAAGTAAAAAGGAAACTCAGACTTGTCTTCATAAATGAAAAACAACAGAGACAACAACAGGATCAAACTTTCTTGTGTCAACTGTAATTGCCATCTTACTGCATAGATCCGCATTTGACAGAGACAACACTGAATGGCTTGTGGGTTCCCAATAGGAAAATGTAACTTTGGGAGGTAATAGACCACATGAATTTTATTTATTCATGGCTGACGGAGAGAGAAAGTGGGTAAGTAAAGACAAGCTGAGTTGTATGACTGAAGCAAGAAAAAATAATCTGTGAAAAACAGATGGAGTTGATTCTCATGGAACAAGAGGTACATAATACTAATCAAAATAGGGAAGAGAAAGACGTGCAGAAAGAAAAAACCAACTATTTTTCTTACTGCAGAGTATTTTAAAGATCACAAAGGTAATACAAGGTGTATTTTATGTTCTAATTAGTCTAGGTTTTAAAGTCAGCTCTGAATGTGACTGACGATTTACAGAAAGTAAAGCCCAATCTGAGAAGTGTATATATGTATGTCTGTGCAACTAGTGCAAACTGATATGAGAGATTACCAGAAAAGGAAGCACTAAATATCATCTTGAAACATGTATTTGCCTGGTAAAGAGGGTAGATAAGTCCAGAATTGCAAATACTTAGAAATATATTTACAAAAGCAGATCACTGTACAGGAGCATGTACAAGAAAATAAATGAGATTTCAGCCGGAGAAAGCCCTGCTGAGAGGATACTCCCCAGACTTCACTGCAACGTCTGAACACATACAGTATTCTGGTAAATACAGCAAGCAATATCATGATAAAGCAGGAGGAAATGCCTTCTTTGAGAATATCTGATGCGAATCAAAAGATCTGTATAAAATTCTTTGAATTCACTAAAAAAAGATCTGGAGTCACTGAAGCAATTGAACACAAAAGTATAAGAAAACATTTTAATATTATTTTTAGAGCTGCATATAGTACAGCAGAAATCAAATTAAAATATTGGGTATGAAAGAACTACACTTTCTAGAAAGAATATCAATTCAAAAGCTGAGAGATGGGCTTATTTGGAAAGCCAACTATGATACTATTTAGCTTTTTTGCCTTTTTTTTTTTTTTAACAGTGTAAAAGCAAAGAGTGAAATTAGACTGGGATGAATTGGAAAGCTTCCTAGGGTAATGAAGAGTAGCACACCATCTGCTTGAATGGGAAAAATATTTGATCAGTACATGTTCCTCATCCTGCTGTGCGATACAGAAGTACAGATCTTGGTAGCAAAATTATGCTATGTAACGTGAGTAATGGCAACTGAATAGAACAGGCAATAAATGCCAACCACCAGTGACTCTTGGGACACCTAAAATGGAACAAAGATCTGGGCCAGTCTGCCATGTAACAGCTGTGAGAATTATCTTTCTGCAATGACCAGAAGTTTTCTAAAGTTAATAACCTGATAATTTTTTTTTTCCTCTTTTAAAGATGTGTTAATGGGTAAAATTTGACTACTGGGCTGGTATAGGACCTGGGAAAAAGGCTAATTTAGAAATAGAGTCTGTCTGGTATGGTTTGAAAAGAAAGCTGCAGTACTGAGAAGCTAAAAAAGACACATGGAAATTTTGTTTCTGATTGGATAAAATAACTACCAAGCATTTTTTTTTTTCCATTTCTTTTGTTTGTTTGTTTGCTTGTTTTCCCTCTGGTATCCTTGTTCCCACTTATGCCAAAGAGCATAATGTTGATGAACAGCATAATACTGCTTTTCATGTAGATTGTCAACAGGTAAATAGGTAAATGATCTTTAAAGTATGTAAGGACAGATGCTGCCATTTTTTAAAAAAAATCCTACTGGCAGCTATACCTGTATTGCCCTTCTGCACCAGAGTTTGTACTGCTCTCTGCAGGAGGAACACTGTTTACTCCAGCCTGTGGTACAAGAGCTAAAGCTCTGGAGTATTAGTGCTGGGTAAGGTCGAGAACATCACCTTTCTGTTTACTCCCAGCACTGGCCATGTTGGATGAGGAAGAGGCCTTCACTGAACAAAAGAAAGCTCCAAATGAAGAGAAGAAACCCTGGTGGAATGAAAGTGTCTGTCCAACAGGGAAAATGTGAGGAATTTTTGTGCCTCGTACTGGAAGGTGGGTGCTGGTTCTGCTAGGATTTGTAATACAAGTGACTCCATATCTCAGCCTTCTCCCCTTACTTTCTAGATTACTTCAGAGTCATAGAAGCCAAAAGAAGAAAATCACAAGATTCCACTTCTTCTGGGTGCATTTTAAGTTCAGAGTGAGACAAAATCTTGGGACTTTGTGGGCAGTTCTACTCCCTTCTTGTATGCTCAACCCCTGCTTTTGAGAAAGAAGAAAAAGCAAAAACTGGGAAAATCAAACATGGGAAAATCAGGCAAAATGATGATAACAGTAGACTTGGTGGTTTGCTTCTATGGTTGTAGAGAGATGGATCGTGCCATACTGATAACAAAGATTCAGTCTGTGTTACTTTTGCTCACTGACACCCACTTGCTATACTGTGTGAAAAATGTCTCCCCTTCCTATTCCAAATGCCACACTGCTCCTGCAGAACATGTCTTCAGGTCTGGGCAGATCTGCTCATTGACAAAGGCCTCTTTCAGCAGCATCTATCATCTCCTACATATGTGTACAGGCCAGCACTGCCTCCTCTCAGATGCTCTCAGCAGAACTGTTCTGATCCCTCAGTTGAACAGGAGAGACCTCTGATCTTTGTCAGGATGCAGAGCAGTAATTATAATACTGTAAACTAGATGTGAGGTTTAATTATAATGTCAAATAGATTGGATTTTAATCAGCTCTCTGGATAGATTGTTAGGAAGGATTTATCAGGGCAATGACCTAATTTTAAGAGTACAGATTTCAGCTGAATGGTCTGAAAACAATTTGGTTCAGTGCCTGCAGAGGGGAGAGAAACAAATGTAGACCATCTCTTTTTAATGAGTGATGTCTCAATCATGGCACAGGCTTTAGGAAAGAAATTAATCTCTGAGTAATGTCAAAGAGAATTGCTATGCAATGGTCACGATTCTGGTCACAGGCCTGTTGCAGCAGCAGAAACACAGCAGAAGAAATGCTATGAGGAGAGTTTCCATAGGACATGAGAGGGCATTACAGTGTGTAGAAATTTATGTTTGAGCAGAAGTTATTGCAAGTGCTCAGTGTGAGAGGCAGATTTATGTAAGTGTAGTTCCAGCTTAGTAGCAGCTGGACTTATTAGCCAGATATATGCCAGTCTTGGTAGGAGATGGGAACCAGAAAGGTCTGCCTTTCTGTGAGACGTAAGACCACTCCTGTACCAAGGTCCCACAGTTCCTGCTGGGATACGGCTTCATTAAGAGCTCTGAAATAAGACCTGTCACACTGGTGAGATGTTTCCAAGCAGATCAGCCAGGGGTCTGTCAGAAGAGGGGGCTGCTGGTTACTGATACCAGGGTAATGAATTGATGCCAAGTGATGGCCTTGGGCAGCAGGGTCTTCCATATATCCCAGAATGGCAGCAGGCTGGGCAGGATCCCTCCTCTGCAGTTGTACAGTTTCTTGTGTTTTGCTGAGCTCAGTATCCAGAGGGAACAGCCATCTGGGAAGCCTTGTCTGCACAGAGCTGTTCAGCAATATCCCTTCTGGTCCTCCTCAGGCTTCTCAGCTTCCCAGCTCTCAGTAATTACTTGAAGTATTCCAAATGGAGCTGGCAAATGTCTATTTTGCAGAGGATGTTTTAAAGTGGTGGTCTGATTTACAGTAAGTCACTACCATACTTTTAGGAAGCATCACAGAAATTGAGCCCCCACAAGTGCTTTCAAAGTAAAACAATGCAGTAAATCCAAGGCCTCAGAAGTCAGAAATGCTGAAATGAAGGAGGCCCGTGTAATTTCGTGCAAAAGCACACACTGATGTGAAAAACCCAAAAAGGCACCAGATTAATACTCTGCTAATTGCAATTTGAAAGCACAACAAAGGCATTCCAGAGCAGCCTCTTTCCATGTAAATTCTGGGGATTAGTGTCAGATTCAGTTACCAGGTCTGTTATAGGACTGTTTTCTTTTCTTTTGGATAGTTTTATGGAGGGCATTAGCACTGGGGTTTTGCAGTCTTTCTCCCCATTCCATCAAACATATACTCTCTCAGGTTCTAGAAGGAAAAAGGAAAGGGAAAGGGAAAGGGAAGGGGAAATGGAAAGGGAAATGGAAAGGGAAAGGAAAGCTCATGACACTTTTTATTATGTTTATTTTTTACTCTTCTCTGAGACACACTCAAAATTGTTTCTTAGTGTAACTTTATATGCTAAGATACATGCAAGGGATCAGAGCTATACTTCAGACATTGTGTCTGAAAGCCATTACCAACCCTAAACTCTCAGCTTGCAATAAGGGAAAAGTTTGCAATGATTTTATATTGTTAAATTATGCTGCTGTTATTTGAAAGTTCAAGCTGATAGGAAAATGCAGAAGAAATATTTTTTAAAAATTGTAATTAAAAAAATGTGAACTATAAGGAAAACTGTAACTATTGGTTTAAGAAAGCTAGTAAAGAGTATAATTCTTTATGAATAAAGAACAAAGATTTGTTAGTTATTTTCATCATTTAATTTTGAGTAGACACACTAATTTTGATATCATTCCTAGTAATATTGCAGTAGAACATAACATTCCTATTATGAACCTGGTATTCATCTGTTCCTAATTCTTATGAAAATGCCCTTTAAATGCTTTCCAGATGAGATTTTGGAATCATGTCTGCATGAGCCAAAATTGAACAAAAGATCATTTATATAATGTAAAAGTAATCTTGAAAAGCACACTTAAAAGTCACAGTACATTTTATATGGTATAAACCTTATTATTAAGATCAATTACAGAATCTTTTTTATTTTTCTGAACAGAAAAGCCTAGTAATGCTTTAAAAAAATTACAAATGAAATGTGAAAATACAACAGTCTTGCACTTAAAATCTTATTAATTACATTCTCCATGATTGCAATTTTTTTTTATTTTAATATAGCACAAATAAAAATAGAAATATAAGATTTTACTATTACATATATAAAGTTCATCTAAATGTAGATCTAATAGGGAAAAAATTATTTTGGAAACTTTAGATGCTCTGGCAGAACAAAGACTTGGCTTTTCATCAAGGAGAGAAGTGCAGTTTTAATCTTTAAGGTGTCACAAAGCCTGTATCAATAGAGCTTCTGTATATCATTTTTAGAAGAGTAGTTGACTATAAGCAAGACTGGTTTGCAAATTCCATATGCAGAGGTTTAGAAATAATTTTGTCTGCATTTGTGCTTTGCACTATTCTAATTTTGTTGAAAACTTGGCAACAAAACATTAGAAGACTAAACTTGTGTTTTATCTCTGTATTGCAGTAGCATAAATTCCGGAAACCCTAAATATCTGAATGTCATGCCAATGGCAATTGCATTAACTCACTTTGGTAAGACTGAGATATAAAAAAATGTGATGTCACTAAAATTCTTCTTTCACAATTGAGTTCTGCTCAAATTGCACTGCAGGTAGCCCTGTATTTTAATTAAGAAATCATTAGTGCCTTATGCTGCTACACTGATAGTCTGATAGAAAGTGAATGGGAAAGGCCTACTTAAAAGTAGAACTGCCTGCCATGTAAAAAGGCTATCATGGACAGATCCAGCTTTGAAGCTGTGCTTGAACAGACTAATACATCAGAAAAAACGTTAAAAGGGAGAGGCTGCAATCTTAAGAAGACCACTCAGGAGTCTCAACGTAAATCAGTAAAGTATGGAATTGTTTTTTAATTCCATTTTTATTGTAGTCCAGAAAGATAAAAGGAAAAAGAGTGATAATTATTGGATAGGGAAATTATTTTGGATGAGTGATTATCACTTTGAAATTAGTAATTGAAAAATACACTATACACTGTACATAATAGGGAAAAAATAATTAACAGTTACACAAATTTGACATCTATGCCTAAAATACCAAAGAGTTTCAAAATTGCCATCTTTGGAATGTTGGCCCAGGCTTGGAGGCAGGATCCACCCAGATGCTTGCTCACCTCCCCACCCCCACACACTCAGTGGGATGAGAGAGAAAAAAGAAGGCATAAGGGTGAGAAAACTGATGGGTCAAAATCAAGAGAAAAAAAACAGATCTGACTTGGGGCTGTTCTTGCAAGACATTGTGCCCACTCCCACTACCAACACTTGCCAACTATACCCTATACACTATCAAATGACTTTCAACTATAAGTCTGTAACACCACAAATAGATTTCTTAGGGTAGATTCCTGTGAAAGTTTGGGTTGTTAATCTATAAATTTACTTTATTTAGACTGAAATAAAGGTTATGCATAGCTAGAGAAATTGATGCAAAACCTGGGTTTCCATTTTTTTTAATTTGCCAGTACATCAGCCATCCTAGATTTTATGCATATGTATGCACAAATCTAATTATTCTCTCATAGTGACCAAAAATTAAGACATTCTTTTTTTGTGCAAATAGTCATGGAAAGGAAAGCCTGCTAAATACAGTTACAAGAGCTTTAATACCACAATGGAAATAACATGGAAAATCTGGCACTGCCCCTGAAGCCTGTGACATTTTTGCAACTCAAACACTTCCATGTGCTTGCTTATAGAAATTTCTCAGTTACCCAATTGTGAACATTTGCTTTCTTGGATCTCTTTTTTTTTGTGTTAAAGATCTACTCTAGAAAGTTATATTTTTGTATTAAGATGAGGTGGTTTGGTTGCAGTGTTGACCTCTAAGGGAAAATAAGATATAAACCTAAAGCACAGAGGACGGAGTTCTTCTATCCACAAACTGTAGCAGATAAGCAGCATAATAACCACAAAACCAAAAAATCCCTGGACACAAGTGAGTGTCCTGCAAGTAGGTTGACAGTTTCCTCACAAGTTTGCGGCTGAAATTGCTTTCTCCAGCAGACATGCAAAAAGGCTGAAGGTGCTTATCTTTCCTACTCCTCTGCCATATCTGATCATGATCTAATAATAAACACCAGCAGATGGTAAAGTTGGTTTCAACATCAGTGCTGTGAGTTGCGAACCATTCTCTCTTGTTTCCATGTTTTCACTGTAGCACAGAACAAGATGGATTAAACATAACAAAGTTGAGCTTACATGGCAACAAAAGCTGAAGCTCTACAAGTTCCAAGTGAGGCTCTTCATGGGCAAACACTGTTTGGTCTAGTTAAAGATGCTTCAGGGACTACTGAACACAAACGTCCAGATGGAGAGAAGTTGGTTTTAGAGACTGAATTTAGATATGATCTACTACAAAAATACGTTCAGGGCAGTGCAAGCCAAATGTGAAAGCAGCACTAACTTCTCCCATGGCAATTCAGTGTGTTCCACTTTTATCCGGTTTCTATTCTATGCTGTGAAGAAAATCAGCTCATACCAGCTTTATTTATCCTTAGGGTCTCTTTTTCTTTCACATGCTATTGCACACATAAGGGTGCTATATACACATCCCTTCCTATTCTAAAAGGGCAGTGAATTTAATGTAAAAACTTATTTTAAAAGCCATTTTGTGGATCTAATCAGAATTTCAGAGCTCTGTCAGTTTCGGGATATATAAAGAATCCTTTCTTCAAGGGATCTTCTAGGAATAAGCTGTGTTCATTAGAATCTGATACTTATGGCTTTGAATGATTCATGCAACCAAGACTCTTTGCCTTAACTAATGTGTGTTCTGTAACTCGTTCTCATCAATCACCATGGTATTGCACCTCCATGTAATACGTATACCAAAGAAAAAAGATTAAAGAGAGGAATTCTTCCTGGCTATGCATTTAAATTCCGTCTGAGAGGTATTGATTTTTATTTTTTCTTAATCAACAGAGACAATCATTTTCAGAGGTAGGTCAGTCACCAACATGTCTCATTGAAGAAAATTCTACCATTGCACAATTTTGTGTGGTTTTGGAAAAAAGTAAAAAATCTTGGAGAAACAAAGGTCTGCCTCCATTAAACTTGATGTGCAAATACTTTTGCAATAACTTGTTAATCTACTGCAGTGTTTTCAAAAATCTCTATGTCATATTTGCCTTTAACAGTCAAGATAAATGGTAGTAGCTTCTTTTTCAGGTTTAGTAGACAAATTCTGAGCTTCCTTATTCTGCTAAGTACTTACTGCAGAAAAGACTTAGTTTCATTCCATGCTTATGTATCTCTACTGGAACATACTGATCTGTTGTTGTGGCCCTCCAGCACACCACTGTCTATTGTTGCACTGCACTGGAGAGCAGAGTATTCTCTCCCATGTCTGGAATGTGCAGGTGCATGGGGGAATCAGGCAGTCAGCCAGTCTTAGCCAGCTCCTTGTTGTCTGGTGAGTGATATCAGGAGCCAAACAATGAAAGGACATCTCAAGGACGGGATGAGGGAGCTGAAGATTGATGAAGTAATGACCACCAGAGGTGCCCCAAGACCCCCATGCATGCACAACAGGGGAGATGACCGCTGTTAGCCACTGTGGGTGGAAAAATACTGTTCAGCCTCTGTGCATGCGCAGGCCATGTGTGCACTGATGCCGGAGCAGTCTCCATGCCCCTGCCAGAAGAGTGATAAGTAGCCTGCTGTGGCAGGGAGAGGGGATTTTATTTTTGGAAGGTCAACCTGATGCACATCTTGATCCAGAGGACGTCCTGCAGAAGGCATTAGGACCTACCGACTCCTCTTCCCAAGCACCACGCTATGTGCCCTCCTCCTGCTCAGTGATTTGTCTACCACCTTGGGGTTGGCATGTATGTGGGGATGTTAGGTAACTAGATGGGTTTACTTGAGTAACATTGGTTTTGCTTATTAGCTGCATGTGTGCTTGAATAAAATTGGTTTTGCTTATGAGCTGTGTGTGTGAGCACTGTCATTTGTGAACCAGGAATCCTTCACAGATGTGGGACACTTAAGTGTTTTGTTGTAATAATGTGTCAGCCTATGAATTGAATCAAGGTAATGTTTCAGGTCAAATAGGGAAGATCATGACACAAACACAAGGAAAAATCTGAGGTCAGGAAAAAAAGAATTAGTGCCTTTGTGATATAGGTTACAGTTTATTACCAATTATTTGCATGTTATTGATTCTGCAGGAGACACTGACAGATCATTAAAGAGGTTAATTATTTAAATTTTTAAGTGCTTTTGAGCAGGGCATTAAAATTTCCAAATTGCTAAGCAGACTATTGAAAAGTCCTATCAATCATCAGATCTTTGGAAAATATGTTCAAAGGCTTATGAATAACAATGCCTTTGAGGAAGAAGTTTTAGTATATTCCCATCAAATGATGTGCACTATTGGACTGTGCAGGACAGAATGTAGGTGGTTTAAAAACCCTGTAGAAGGCATTTTTTTCCAAAAAAATAATGTAGAAAATGCATTAATGTCAGTGCTATGTCTACATAAATGTGACTTCTGCATCATGATAGTCCTAGATTTAGCAAGGTCTATTGAAATCTGCAGCGTTGTAAGAGGAATAAATTTCTCCATTGTGTAGGCAGAAAGTGGAATACATCTGTCAAATTCTCCATCTCCATAGTATGCTTTTGTATGGCACACAGAGCTATTGAGAAGAGCATTATCCTCCCACAGACTAGAGCTGGGCAATATGAGTTGGAACGATTTAGCTCTATCTGCCAGTAAGATTTATCTGAGTTGAACAATGAAACTTTTTCCCCCTTATTAGATTGTTTAAACTATGCTATTCAGTTCATATTCTTAATAAAATATGCTACCTCTATTTTTGTATGTCCATCTTCTGATACTCCTAAGTGCCTTCAGATCTGTATCACAACATTCACGATAGCTAATAGTACAGTCCTCCTTGCTTGATATTTTTCAGAATTACACTGAATTTAGATGTGCATCCCATTTATAATGCTTTGGCTTAAGACTTAGCACCTAAAAACATGCTTATTGCATTCATAAGGCTATTTTCTGTAATTCATGCAAATATTGGTGATTTGCAAGGAGTGAAATTTTCAACTACCAAATATCTTAGATTAAAAAAAAAAGAAGCTTGAGCAAACAAAACAAGGTGATCAGTTAAAAAGAAAAAAGGTAAACTGTCTCCTCAAAAGGCTTTCCTTAAATCACATGGTAGATCTAATAGTTCTTTTAATAGCACATATAATTTACAGTTGTGTACTTGCAATGTACAAAATTTCTTCTCAGGTTTGCACTCCATGTTCAATGCATGTATAGTGACCCTGTTGTGAAAACAAGAACACTCATTTTATGCATTATTAAGTCTAATTTTATATACTGGTTTTAATCTACTTTAGGCATTAATATAAATTCTGATACATATTTCTAGACGCAGTTTGCCTACACAAGAAACAAGTAATTCAGAAACAAACTCTACTGTTTTATTGTAACAGAACTTGCATATAGCTATTGACTTATTAAATAAGGGTCTGAGTGCATTTCAGAAATTGTAATAAAAATTAACTACACTGAACAAAGTCAGTCCATATTACATTGTAACTTAAAGATAAGAAATTGAGAGGTGCTTTATATAATATACATTATCCATGCACATAGAAATCCTGTGGGTAGATTATCTTGTGGTTTCTTAGGTTTAAAATGCACTTACGCATTGCCGAATGGAAAAACAGCAATATAAGACTTCATTGTTTTTAATCCTTACTTGAATTTGCAATTACTACACCAAAAGATCAGCTTTAGTATTCCATCTTTATCTTCAGATTAAGTTTAATTGAAGCACTTTGTATGGAGCCTTCAGAGATATCTATGAAAAAATTATTGTGGAAATATTACAAAAATGTCTAAATTAAATTCATTTTCTGAAAGATTTCAAAGTGGTCATAGTGATTTGGTAGATTATGATTAATTGAATATAAACTCCTTAATATCAACAGATTGAATGGAAATATAGTTTATTACTCTAAATTTAATAACTGAGAATGTGATTGATGATACAATAATGAGTGTCTGCAGAAAAAATATCAAAACTGAGTCTGTCTTTGAAACAGTGTCGCATGGGGAAACATTTAGGGTGAAGAAAAAAACAGAAAAAAAAGCCAGTTCCCTGATTTTGAAATTACATGAAGCCTCTGGCAGCCACGCAGTAGTTTACTAGTGCTGAGTGGATGGGAGGGAGAGGAAGGGAAAAGGACAGACTGAGACGAAATGTCCAAGTTATTTCCCTTTCAATTCAAATAGTGGAAAAAAGTAGAACCTCTTTGACCACCCCATACTCAGCAACCCAGTAATTATTCCAGTAAGAACTCAAAAATTACTTGCATTTTTCTGCACTTGAAGGCAATAGAAGGTTTGAGGCAGAAGGACTCTCTTTCTGCATATGCTTCTTGAGAATGGGGGCTGAAGTAACTATGTATGTAAATCAATGTTATGGCATAGAACCTGCAAAGAAAAGAGACACTAAAGTTTTATTCAGCAGCTCCACCAGTTAAGCAAGCAACACCCAAAGAAGCTTCTTTTTATTTATGAGAATGCTACATCCTCAGAATCACAAACCTTGTTTCCTACAAAACAACAAAAAATGCCCTGAATTTGAAATGCCAAACTAGACATGCAAAAAAGTTATGTTTCCCTAAGCTTGAAAATTCCTTAAGTAATGTTGGTTACCTAAAAGCACAGAGTTCATGCTTGAGTAAAACATTGTTATACTCTAGGTCTGAAATGCTGCTGTCTTACTAGGTTCTTAAAAGCTGATTAAAAAATAAAATAAATAAATTTTAAAATTTAAATAAATAATTTAAAGATTACATCCAGAGAGAATTTGAAAATTCATTTATTATAATTCAACATGGAGAAGCACCAAGTGAAAAAACATATAATCTTATTATTAAAACTATTGACTTCTTACTGCATTCCTGCATGTGCAATATTATTAATTCTATACTACAGCTGATCATACCAACAAATAATGCAACTGTTACCAGAATATCCCACATTTCATTTCTCTCCAGGAAAATGAGAATTGTTAGGTATGTCACCCAAATTAATATACATCAGTTATTCCCTGTTCTGTAAAATGGATGATAATATTTGAACTTGCAGCTTAGATTCATCCAGAGATGACAATGTTATATAATGTAGCAGAAAGGGGAGTTCCATTTCAATGTGTGAAAGGAGTTGACTGCTGTTCCTGAATATTCAGATTTACACAAATATCATGTTTTGACTTTTGAAAACACTTTGGAGTTGCTCTTTGTATTGTCTTTCTAGATAATGACAACAGTGTGATGCAAATGCTACAAGTTTAATGACTCTGTTGATATGAAACATCTTAGGATAGGACATTGAGTTTTCATGTGGTAGAAAGATTTTACAATAAAAAACAGGGATAAAGGATTGTGGATTAAATTTCTTCCTCTTCCTAATCATTGTCCCTTCCTGAAAAATGACCATAATGGCCAGATTACACCACTCTGCAATACATGTTATCTGAACAGCAGATTACATTGTACACTACAAGGCCTAATACTTAGTTATCATTTCAATATAAAAACACCGTAATGAGACAGAGCCCTCTGTACTTGAACATAATGCAATAGTTATCCTTTATTACACTGTTGGTCATCCACATTTGCATATATATATATTTCTTAATTCAGTATTTCATCTATGCATAGAATTAGTTGATGGGCTCACAACAGTTCAATTTGTCATACTAGAGCCAACACTCTTTTTTAGGCTTTGTCATAATACTTTTTGGTGTTGCAGATGTTAAAGAGAATTTCAATAATTCGTAACAATCATTTGGATTGTTCATGTGTAAACACGCAACCCAAAGCTGTCAGCAATGCAGCATGACATATAATTACTATTGTTGATAGCACTTGTTTATTTTGAGATCTGGTTGAAAAAGATGCACTTTGCATACTTGAATACTTTATCACTTGTTAATGTCATGTTGACCAGAACAATCTGCACAAATGTTTTGATAGAAGTGAAAGAACAAGGATATGTTTTATTAACACATTTACTCCTTAAAGTGTAGAATCCAGTCTGAAATCTGTTTAATTGGATATATGAGAATTTATTCTAGAGTATGGTTGTGCTCCTCTGTTTTTGTGGCTACTATGATGGTCGCTATTATTTCCTGTCAGCTATCTTTAGCTATTTCTCTTGGAACAGAAAGACAAATTACTTTTTATTGTTTTCTGGTCTGGTACAGATGAACATGCATATACTATTCTGCCCTATTGATATTTTGCTCACATTAGCTTACAAACAACAAATACAGTGTTTTTACTCTTACTTTTCTCACTCCAGTAAATTGGTGTTTGAGAATGATTCTGTTCTTTGACAGAGCTTATATATAAATATAAGTCAGATGGAAAAAAAAAACCAAAAACAACCATTTAATAGACAATGATTTCTTCCTAAACTTTGCTGTGAGGGCAGTGTGGGCATGTGGTAGTAAATATGCTCATGAGCTAAGCAAAGCACACATGGAAAGTGCTGAATGGCAGGGGGAGGGAGGGGCTCATTGTGCCCTGAGAAAGGACCCATGGGGCAGACACCTCATGCAGGACCAGCGGCTGCCTGTGCTTTGCTTCTGTTTGCTTCTGTTTAGCTGGTCTTCAGCAAGTGTGGTGCCCCAGAGTGGTAAAGCAGGGCTCAGATGGCAGTCAAACTGGCAAGAGATGTCAAGAATAACTAAGATTTTATAGGTGTATTAGTAACAAGCAGATGTACAAGGAAGAGATAGGTCTGTTACTGAAAGGGGCTGGCAAATTAGTTAGAAATGACACAGGAAAATTAGATTTACTCAATGTCTTCTTTGCCTCAGCCTTTGTGGGTAAATTTAACACTCAAGTCTCTATGCCATGAAGCAGTGGTGAAGTAAATTATAAACCCTGGAGGAAAGTCAGTTCAGAGATCATCTGTACAAATTGGAATCTATAAGTCTATGAGACGTGGCAGGATACACTCAAGGGTGGTAGAAGAGGGGGCTGACATCACTGCAGAGCTGTTCTTTATCATTTTTGAAAAGTCATGGAAGCCAGGGAAGTCCCTAATGTGTAGAAGGCAAGTATTATGTCCATGTACACAAACGGCAGAAAAGAAGCTTTGAGAAAATACAGACCAGTCTGCCTTGCTCCAATCTCTGGGAAAATTATGGAGCAGGTCCTCATAGAAGTTATTTCTGGGCCATTGAAGGACAACAAGGTGTTTGGGAAAAGCCAACAAAGATTCTCCAAGTGTAAATCATGATTTACCCATGTCATTTCCTTCTGTGACAAAACAATTTGCCCACTGGATAAGGGCAAAGCTGTCCGTGTCAGACTATAGCATTTTTTTTCTAACGGTCTCCCCACAATGTCCTTGTTGGAAAACTGATAAGACAAAGTGGACCAGATGATGAATGAAAAACTGGCTGTCAGGCTTAAAGCATAGTGGTTAATCACAGAATCATAGAATCATATGGGTTGGAAAAGACCTTCAAGATCATTGAGTCCACCTATTAACCCTACTGTACATGTCCATGTCCCTAGCTGCATGACTCAACTGACTCAAAACCTAACTGGAAGCCAGTCCCAAGTGGAGTGCCTCTGGGGTTAAGAGTGTGTCTGATACCATCCAGTATTTTTAAAACAAGCTGGATGATAGGATTGAATGTCCCCTCACCAAGTCTCTGTAAATCAGCCATCTCATAGGAGATGTATGTATTCTGGAAGGAAGAGGCACCATTCAGAAAGACCTTGACAGGCTGACAAAAAGGATCAACAAGAACTGCATGAGAATACTGCACCTGGGACAGAAAAATTCCAAGAAGCAGCATAGGATGGGGTCTGACTGGATGAGGTATAGCTCTCTTGAAACAAACAACAGGTCCTGGTGAATAGCATGATAAACCTTGTCCAGCAGCGCACCCTTACAGCAACAAAGGCAAAGCATATCATGGGCTGCATCATCAAGGTTATAGCCACTAGATCAAGGAGTGTGCTTACTAAAATCACCTTAACCCATGTTAGGCCACATCTGAAATATCGTGTCCAGTTTGGTTCCCCCAGTTCAAGAAAGTCATTGTAAAATGTTGAGATGGTCCACTGAAGTCCACCAAAATCTCTAAAGTGTTGCAGAACATGACAGAGCATCAGTTGGGGACCTATGTTTGTTTAGCCTAGATAAAAGAAGGCTCAGGGAATCCAGTCTGCCAACACCTAAAAGACAGTTGTATAGAAGATGGAGATACACTCTTTACAAGGATCCACAGTGACAACAGGCAATGGGCAAAAGTTTCTTCAAGGGAAATTCCATCTGGGCAAATGAAAAAAATATTCTAAACCAGTGTCTCCTATTGCCCTGGGTTCTCTAAAAGTCACAGAAATATTTCACCAGTGTTACCTACAGTATTTCTACATTCTAAGCCTTAAATACAATTTAGACTTTAACTTTTTTCCACATTTCCTTTTTTGATCTATCTCTAATCATCTGACAGCTATTTTGTCTTCATCTTTCTACTGATAAAGGAGCCTAAAATAGAAAAGAAGGCGACAACTTACAACACCACTTTTCCATTAGGTTTGCAAGATCTTCAACCAAGACCAGACATCCCTGGATGTGTTTAAAAACTGTATAGATGTGGTGCCTGGGGAAATGTCTTAGTGGTGGACTTGGTAGAGTGGGGTTAATGGTTGGACTCAATCATCTTAAAGGTCTTTTCCAACCTTGATGACTCTATGATAATAAGAAAAGCAGCAATTTCTCTTTCATTCTCATCATAATCCTATTTCAAACCACAGAAAATGGTATGAGGAATGAGGAACTTGCTGCTTTCATATATGCTTAACCTGCATGCTAGAATTACAGTATTTTGGCCAATATCTGTACAAATAGACATGATCTTGTCTCCAAAACATAACATGAAAAGATAACATATCTAACAATATGAAGGAAGGTTGCATTGTATGTAAACTCAGCCAGAAAGTCCTAGGAGTGAGTTAAGGGAAAAAATAATGAAATAATATGTAATAGGGAAAAATATCTCAGTTCACTTAGTTTAAACTGAATCAGGAGAGAAGCAGGTTATAAATTTATTAATGGCATAAAACTAAGCAGTAACCATCTTCATTTTCAGGGTTGATATCAATACAATATATCCATTGCAATACTAGACGCTTTCTAAATTCTAATAATCACCTACAAATATCTAAATAATTTTTTAATAATCAGTCCAGAAAAGTTCTAATAGTAAACACACACAGAGCCACATATTCACATAGCTACCATCACACCCATCCTTTCCTCATAGGATGTGCAGACTACAAGAACCATCATCATTCTTTTGCAAGCATGGGTTACGCTACTTGCAAGTGTCCCATAAGGAGACATGGGCACTATAGCTTTAGGGGTATCTGTGCTGCTTTCTACAACCTATTAATCTACAGGCTGGTGAGAAAGTACACCATGAGTTCATGTGCACAGACAAATCTGAGGTGTGGGTCCCTGTTTGCTGTGATTTGCACTGTTGCCCATCAAGCTGCAGAGCAGGCAGCTCACCATGTCTGATGGGGAGGCTGCTATTGCTGGCAGAGGCAAAAGTGGGATGCTGGTGAAACAACTTCTGGCAGTGTCAAACCAGTTTGTGATGGCTGCTTCTTCGACTCCAAGGTCTCTGCCTCCTGTTAGGAATTTTCATGCTTATTTTAAGATTAAATTTTTCTTTGTTTCAAAAGTGTCTTTAAAGTTCCCCAATTACCATTTAGTCCTGCTGAGGGTGGTCTTTCTCTTAAACATGATCGGGTTACGGCAAGCAAAGTTTTTTGTATTTGATACACACGCGCACACATGCGCACCCTGTTTAACCACACTTCCTTGCTATCAAGGGTTATTAGCATTTA
Organism: Megaceryle maxima; assembly: GCA_024605025.1. NCBI lineage: Eukaryota > Metazoa > Chordata > Aves > Coraciiformes > Cerylidae > Megaceryle > Megaceryle maxima. Next base: position 2,016 of record JANHGN010020520.1, on the reverse strand, counting down.
ATACTGAAAGATTAAGTATTAATATTAAGATTATAAATCTTAATACAAAAGATTTGTCAAGACTGTGTGAGCATTACCACAATGCAATAGCTACAAAAGACTCCTACTAAGAAATAGATAGAGACTTCTCAAAAAAGACATTCTTCATTTTCTGGATTTGAGCATGTGCAAAATAGCAAATAAGCATAATGCTGCTGCTAGCACTAAAAAAATCCCCTTGCTTGACTATGATTTGAATGTAGATCAGGCTTCTATGGTGTGACTGCAAATACAGTACACCTGAAACCTGAAATCATACTCAGAAGATATGTGGTGTGTCAATGCATACTCACATTAAAAAAAATGGTGTCATAAACTACTGATGGTGATGTGGATGTAGCCTTAATTGCTTATCTGTATTTATTGTATTCGTCTACCTACTTGGACGTGTAATCATTGCTGTTGTATGCAGCCCAATACAGGATGTATGAAAGGAGATATATCTTTGCTCTGTTAGTTTTTGAGAAGATACGCTTTCCTTACTCCAGGTAGTTTTCAATCCCAGTGAGTTAATATGAGGCACTTAGAGTCTGCTGCAATACCGAGTATGTTTTCATACACAAAAGTTTCCCCTTGAAGTTTTGGAATATTTTGTCTTTCAAAATATTTTTGTAGCATTTGCTTAGTTTTCATGCAAGGATTGTTTTGCTGTGTTTCTTTTTTTGCAGTTTTGACAGGGCAGTATTAATTTTAATTATCCTATAAGAAAATCTCTTACAATTAAAATTCTATTCCTGTTGCCACCTGATACTTACTTGGCAGTCTTCCGTTCATGCTGTTGTACTTGCCACTTCCTGGAATAATCTTAGGTTGAAGTTTCACAAGGCAGGTAAACATTGGCTCCTGGGTTTGTTTTCTGCTGGTTCAAAAAGCTGAGCCACTTTCTGAGGGGAGAGTTGAGCTCCAAGCTGATGCAAGGGTAGCAGTGAAAAGGGGAAGCAGAGTATAGACTGGAGTAAGACATTCCCCCATCTGGGCTGCTTTGAGCAGGAAAGATCAGCTATCCTGTGAACCTCTGCTGGCAGTATGTAGGAACTAGGAGATTAAGGCCCCACCAGGCAAGTTAGTTTATTTTAAATGATAGTATTTTGTTTGTGTGGCAAAGTTTGGTAGAAAGGGGCATACAGGTGTTGCTTTGTGAGAAGCCGCTAGAAGCTTCCCCTATGTCCAACACGGCCAATGCCAGCTTGCTCCAAGACTGACCCACCACTGGCCAAGCCCAAGCCCATCAGACAAAAGTAGCACTTCTGTGTTAATATATTTAAGAAGAGGGAAAAGTTACTGCACAAAAGCAATTGCAGACAGAGAAAGGGAAGTGAGAATTGTTGTGGTTTAGAGTTAGGGCAGCCCCATAGAACTATAAACAGATGCTCTCTGTTAACTGCTCTCCCCAAAGGGAAAGACAAAGGGAGTAAGTGTGAGAGACATAGCGATTAGAAAAGGACTCTGTAACAGCTTGAATTAAAATGAAACTAATAATAAAAGATGGAATGTATACAAATATATACAAAACCAGTATTGAACCCAACCCCCCCGATGGTAACTGTCACAGTCAACACTGATGCTGCGGAGCTGACATGAGGAGAGCCCCAGACTGGGCCGCGCAGCGGATGGGAGGTGTGTTCAGGAGCTGGATTCTGGTACTGGGTTTAGGAACACACAGATTGGGATTGAAGGCAGAATGGACAGAGTCCTCCTGGGATGCTCTGAGGAAGAAACCAGAAGCAGACCTGAGCCAAGCCAAGCAAAGCTGGCAAAGTGGGCAAAGAGGGCAAGACTCTCTTGATCCCTTAGCTTTATATTGAATATGACGTATATGGGATGTAATGCCTCATTGATCAATTTGGGGTCACCGCCCCTCCCTGCAGGTGGTGGCCTTTTGCTTCTGCACCCCCCAACATGGTGCACAAGATCCAGCAGTGGCCTTGGTCTGCACACCAATCCTTGGTAGTCACTCTAACCATGGGCTGTTATCAC